>JAYRBW010004419.1:0-13774 GCA_036023295.1 Invenusta paracnida | reverse complement strand
ATTGGCCAGCCTCCAAAATCGTCAGAGGTTATGTCTACAAATTTTGAGACACCCTTACATAACGAAATATTAGGTGAAGGCTGGCTGAGCCGGCCTTCAATAACAAGTTAAATATGTAAAACATTAATTAGAAAAAAAAATTGTTTCTATTTACAATCCAATGTAAACATTTTTACAGAAAATTCAATGAGGCTCATGCGTCACTGGGACAATTTGAAAGTATAATATTCTAATACCGTAAATTATTTGAAAAATATTAAAATTAATTGCAATATGTCGTGTTTCCTAAAAACATTTGCGTGTTATAATTTGATATCATTTCTACCTAACAGTAAAAATACCTATAAAGGTCTTCAACAAAACAAAAACAGGGGATTTTATACAACTTCTGATTATCAGGTTGAAAACGTGATGTGTATGAAGTATATTAAACTGTTTTCAGAAAAGAAATTGAAAGTAACCATTTTCCTCAAAATAATAAAGTTTAGTTTTAATATACACAATAATTAATTTATTTAAGTGCATTTCCAATAACAAAATATATTATAATAAAATTTAATAAATAGTTTTACTGAAAAATAATATAATTTTATAAATATTTAAATATAATTTTCTTTACAGATTATTTGTTGTACTTTTGAAAACTTAATAGAAGACATCTAAATATTCCGGTTTAAAAGTTGGTCCTTTCTTTAATTATAAAAATTGATTTAAGATATATAGGAAACTTAATTTGTTTATTTATTAGATGTATAATACCCTGGAGCGGTAAGATGCAAGCAGTGCACTTGTGAAGTAAACCATAATGTCTACCCCAAGACTCGACTATTTATTTAAAAAATAATTCTATTTTATCGAATAGCTGTTTGAAATGTTTTGTGAGCCTTGACAAGATCGTTAAAAGCCTTCGTTGTAGTTTAGTCTTCGTTTTAAATTGGAAAGCCTATAAATTGGAAAGTGTCACAAAATCCAAAATCGTCAATTATTAATCTTTTCATTATCAACTTCTTACTGAAATCATTAGACAGACACCTTGTGAAGCTCATGTTTTGATTACGTCACCACACAACTCTAAACAGACATCTATTGTACAAGGATTGTGAAGCAGATTTTTGAATGGGGCATAGGTGACATGTTCCCAAGTCACAATTGCAGCCTTTGACAGTTGTGAGGTTGGAAGTACATTCGTTTTATGTTGATCTTCTATACAAATTGAAATGTATCAATAATTTTCGATCCATTTATGTAGACCAAGAAAACGGATACCTTTCTTTCACCCATAAAAAATAGTTCCTAGTTGATACACTTTAGGAACGTAACTCAAGGACTCAGGATTTCAAATAATAAAATATATAAAACTATATTTATATATGATTACCTTTTACTATGATAATAAATACTGTGTGAATATTAAGAAAACAGTTCAAAACTTGTTTTATAAGACTTTTAATTGTAATATAATTGGTATATATTTTCGTATTAATGATTATGCCTTAGAAAAAACTTAACTAATTTAATTTGTGGTTTGAGTCACTATTTCATTATTTTTACTATAATATATGTATGCATAAAGGTAAATCACAATTTATAATGCGTTTAAAAAGTAGTGAACATATTATGATGCCGGACTTGCCCAGCATATCGATTATAAATAAAACATAAAATAAATTATCAACAAATTACTTTTCTACTGAAACCTTAACACTAGAATGCCCGTGGCATCAAATTTGATACAACGGGCAGTTTAAAACGCTATTCCTACTATTATAAAAGTGATACGAATATAATATTTTATGAGAATTATTAATTTATTGTACTCTATTACATGCGTGAGTACTATTGCATAAAATAATTTCATTTGACCAATAGAGCTGATTTTACCAAGAATGCCTGTGGTATCAATTTTGATATACCACTCAATATTTGCTAATACTATCGCAAATATACTATACCTCGGTCACAAGATATTTAGAAACACGATGTCAAGAAAAATATTGTAAAGTATACTTCGTAATCTCCGTATTAAAAAAATGTAGTAGACGTGAGCGAGTTATTGATGACAAATTAACGTATATTCGATAAGTTTTTGAATCATTTCGTCAAAACTGTATAAAGGCTAACACACCAAAATGGAGCTAACAGCTGATGAACAATTATTGTTGCCATGTAAAACACGCTGCAAATTTATAATATTCATGCCAAACAAGCTAAACAAATTTGGGTCGAAATTTTTGGTGCTGGAGGAAGTAGAATCGAAATATGTGTGCAACATGATACCTTATCTTGATGCTCAAGAAAAAGAAGCGCGTCAAAGTCAGCCACTCGGTGAAAATGTCGTATTAAGTCTAATCGATCCTTATAAGAATCGTGGCTACAATGTTTGTTGTGACAGCTTCTTCAATTTGCTTCCTCTTGCAAAAAAGTTGTCAGAAATAAAAACTTCGATCGTTGGAACAATTCTTCGCAATCGACGCAAACTCACAAAAGAAATGACAAGTTTCAGCCATTCCATCCATGAATCCAAATTTTCTGGTATATGAAGAGGTCGACAAGACGTGTTTTGTGGCCTATCAATGAAAACGGAATAAAAATGTTTGCCTCCTCAGTACAATGCATTCAGCTCCTACAACAACACACACAGAGAAAAAAAGTCAGTCACGATTGAATAATACAACAAAAATAAGACCGGTATTGATTGCTTTGTTCAGATGAGCAGGTTAGATGGACAACTAAAAGCGGTTCTCGTCGATGGCTTTTGGTAGTGCAGGCTAAAATTCTCGACATGTTAGCTATAAACGCCTGATTTATATTTAAAAAAGTAACTGGCAAGCGAATATTCCGCCGATCATTTATTCTCAATCTCATTCACCAGCTCCGAGAACAAAAGCAAAAAGCTGGAACCACCAATATTCCCAATGGGCTACGTGACATGGAACCTCCCGCAAAAAGACATAAATGCCAGCAGCCCAATTGCCGCAACTCTTCTTCTTCATTCTGTTAGAAGTGTCTGAAATAACGTGTGATTCCCGCGCAACTGACTTCAAAATGACATTCGTAGAATGCAGAAATATGAGTAATTTATAGAGAACTTTAGTCAACTTTGAGAACGTTATATCAATTTTAAAGAACTAATGTGCTTATAGAAATTATGTATTTTTTTATTTTGTAAAACTTAAATCCATGTTTGAAAATATTTTGTAAATAAATGAATCAATTGTGAATAATGATAAAAAGTTAACAAAACATTTTTGTTACATATATGTATAATATAATTTTTTTAATGCATTTATATGAAATAATATCAATCTTGATACCTCGGGCATTCTAGGTAAGATTTTTGATCCGGCAACCTAGTGTTTAACGGAACAAAAAATAGAAAAACCAACGTGGCTAAGTTTGGGCACTCTATGCCTACTTAATTATAAACACTTTTTCCTCTATTACTTTAGAGTACATACTAACATTTAATCGACCACGTATATTACAAAAGCAACCATTTCCTAAATTTTATATTTGTCGTCACGCAAATAATCATGATCTATCTATCTATAAATCGATGATTCACCCTGTGCAAAATATGTAGATACACCAATGATATATTATAAAACAGAAAGGGAGCTGTCTGCGGTATATATTTCAATTTGTAATCACAATTCGTGTCTTATAGGTTACACGTACGTCCAATAGTCATTTAAACAGAACAATAAAGCCAAGATTGATCAGGTATGTACATTAATTAATGTTTGAAGATGTAATCCCTTTTCTGACTTAATTTAAATAATTAATCACTATAGGGGAATAGCTTATAGAAATGTTATAACTTAACATTTCCTTTGTTGAAGAAATATATTAGTTATCATTTAATTTGGAGAAAATTTCGATATTTAAAAACTGTAACAGGTTTTTGTGTTTATAGGGGAGAGTACACATATCTGATTGATTATAAGGCGCATGTGTCATTATTTGAAATCTAGATAAGTGCAATGTTTTAAAATGCTCTACTCTATGAGGCAATAATTGTACATATTTGACCTATATATGTATATACTAACGATATACATATTATGAACCTAATGAATTAAAACAAGAAATTATAATATTAAAATATAACTTTATTTGGTGCGCATCTTGAAATACGTAGTATTCTTCGATGAACTGAAAATATTCTTTTTTTACAAAATTTGTGTGAGTATGTATGTTATGGGAATGTTTTTTAATTGGAACCAATCTCATAAAAGCATGATATTTATATAAGATGCTAATTGTAATTTATAACATTTTCACAATTATCAATTAAATTTATAAAGTTGAAACTTGTAATTTTTATACTTTTTTTAATATTTTTAGATATATGAAAGAAACCATCATCACAATATTTTCGCAAAGTATATACACGTCGTACACATTAATATATTGAAAATATTATCCTAATATTTGCTATCTAAGGTGTTTTTTGTTAAATGTTAAGGAAAATATTTTATTTTTATTTTTTAAGCTTCCATACTATTAATAATACATTTGATTATGAAAACTAATTTACACGTATTTAAGGTAATTTGATTATATATATATGTACTATATCAAATAACATTTTAGCATTAGTATATAGTAACAAGTTAATCGATATAATGTTATTATGAATATATTCATAACTATGTGAACGCTATGAATTGAAAGTATATTTTTGTCTATAAATTTATATATTGCACTTATTATGTAAAAACTCTGATAATATATTCACATTGTATTATTTATATGGTATATCTACAAATATGTAATACAGTTATTATTAATAAGATTTATGCATATAGCTCAAAAGTGGTCAAATGCATAAATTTGTAGTAATATCATTCTTTTTTGTTTCAATTTAATTTAATTTCACGATATTATTATAATTAACAGTCACAAATATTTTTATTGAACTTAAAATGTTTCCTATTTTATTGATTTACTTTTCATCACAGCACATGTTTGCCGGTAACGATATGACCGAAAAAAACCGATGGGAAAAAGTACTGTACTATATAAAATCTTAATAACTAACATAACCACCAAATCAGAAAAATAATTCCTTACTATGTCAGTATCTTACAGATCTTCTCAAAATGTTAGCTTAACTTCGCGGAAATCTGGTTTCCTTATGTCTTTTAGGCTGGAAAAGCCGGTATCTCCTCTACAACATCTGAGGCTAATCCGAGTGAAATAATATATGTATATATTCACATAAAAAACCAAAATATGTTTTGGTGTCTAAAATTATGCATGTAGATTTGACCAGAGGAGGTTTCAGACTATAGCAACAAACTTTTAACATCTCCTCTGTCTGAACAGACGAGGCAAAATTAACGCATATGTCAGCTGTGTGAAATGCACACAAAGATTAGTTAAATGCTTCATTCGAAGTCAGCTTACTATATGCTGATAATACCTTGCTCCCATGGTTATAATCTAAATAAATTCCCCATGTAGTACCCGGTTCTGACATTAATACGGTCGGAGGTAGAGTAAGTTTTTGTGGTGTTGAAGATAATTTGACGGAAGTTTGGAAGAAAAATTCTGCAGAGTTGATGGTTGTGAAAAAAGAGGAGGAGAATTTGGAAGGGCGGTGGGGGGTTAGGCAAAGAAAGGGAAGATGCTATGCCACTTGAGATTAGAGATAGTTGTAGGGATAGATTGAAGTCAATATGTCTATCTAAAATTACAAGGCGGATTTACAAGACACATCAATCGAGCTATAAGAACATTATGAAACGCCGTATCCACTAGGCACAAAATTACACATTCTTGTCCCTCTTCCCTGATAGGTAACCAGACGCTGTATTTACATGAAGCCAGTTAATATGCAGGTATCACACGCGCATGTATCGCAAGCATTATCGAGATAGTACTACATAATACACTTAACCATTAGGTTGCTGGATGACTAATGCGTTTTCCGGACTATATTTAGGATTAGTTTTGCGTGGGCAAATAGAGAAACTAGCTTCCCCTCGGATATTAAAAACCAATAATTCACGTCATCACCAATAGTGTGTAGAGACAGACTTACTGTCTGTGCGATTACGCCAATATTAGTTACTTTTCAACTGCGGTTTCGATCCCTAAGACGCCAATTTCCGCTCTGTACTTCATTCTTTCCTCTGTATTGTCCTTAAGACAAATTAGAGCAACGATGACACGGAATTGGAATATTCCAGTCTTAATTCATGTGTTCTTGCTCGCTATATTCACGAGTAGATTAAACTGCCCTGTAGAGGCCCAGAAAGTCACGACAACATCGCGAGCGTCGACGGAAATTTCTCTGGCAATTGTGTTTGACACTACGGGATCCATGGGAAATGATCTCCGTCAGGTGAAGATGGGAATCAAGCGAATTGTGAATAAACACTTAGAGAAAGGAATGGGTGATATAATAAAAGACTTTATTGTTGTGCCAGTCCATGATCCAGGTAAATATTATTTTAAAATTATTCTATTTATGTTTTCTGCTTATACTCTAATTATTTTACTACGACTTTCAAGCGAATTCCGGCCCAAATATTGTAAACTTTTATAATTGGCGCTTTTCAATTGTATTCAAATAGATTTTTCGTGATGCGAAAAATATTACTAAACCTCATTCATCAAAATACGTATTTAAAAACAGAAGATTTAATGAAAAAAATGTTCTTTCTATTTTGATGCTCTATGTGATGTAAATTTTTATAATTTGTGAAATGGCAATAAATTTCTATTAATTTCATAGTCATAATTTTACTCAAATTAAGATTAATATTATTACAAACATTGTAATTAATTATACCTATATATATATCAATAGAAAGTTAAATTAAGTAATAAAACTTGATTTTAAAAATCAATATTTTTTTTGTAAAATGTCCAATAAAATATCTTTCGAAACGTTTTTTCAATATTCAGAATACTTTACTAATTTTTACATTTGTTATATTTTCTTATCCAAACTATTTACAAATATCAAGAATACTTAGTTTATACAGACACCTATATACCAAAATACTGATTAAATGCAAATTTGATTACCAGATAAAATGTAGAAGCTTTTAAGATAATCTTAAATTAAATTGACATTTTATAATTGGAATAATTAGAAAATATACAAAAGTAAAAAAAATTTTAAAGAGTATTACATGATTTATTTTTTATAAATTTGTTTGTGTTCGTGTGTACTTGACATAATCTTAATATTTATAGGTATATAATATTTAGATAAGAAACTACATTCTTCGAAAAGTATTGTAATCAACCAACATCTTTGCACATTTCCATATATTTCAACTGGTGTACTATTAAAACACTATTTATTTTCGTGTCTAAAATTAGCTATATATTAATGCCTGGCCTTTTCTTTATAAGGATAAATATAGTCTTTATTATACACCTTAACAAAAAGTGATAATATAAAGGTAATAATATATCCAAATAGAAGTGTAGTAATTATTTGTCAAATACATTATATGTTTTGTGGGATTTTTTTTATACAAACAGTTGCATAATTTGGCATAATAACTATAATAACTATCACATAACATATTTTTAGGACCAACAAAAACAAATTCCTTATAAGGATTCAAGAATCTTGGGGAATTGCCAAGTGTCATAAAACACATTTTAATGTGTGAGAAAGACATATTTTCATTAATGGAAAAGTGTTTGGAGTAAACATAATTCTCATGGACAAGTTTCGGTCAGAAGAATTATTTGGTCTATTAGATATCCACTCAATAGAATTGATGACACGTTTAATGCTTGCACTCTATTTATGAGAAGAAGACGGTCATGATTTCTAAGATGGTCACGTAATTAAAACACATTTTTTATGTGGGTATGTAGCGTTTGTACATTGGATATAATAAAAACGCTTGTGCATTTGAAACGGGAGCATATTATATCTCTTGGTGCCACGCATGTACCTACTACGCTCTAATTAGTCAGCGTAAATTACACTGTTATTACCGAGGCCAGGCTTCTAAAAAGGATTTCCTATTAATAGGAAAAGTATGTTACAAATAATGTAGCAAACATGGGTAGTTCCTAATCGGTAGTAATGTAATTAATAAGATGGGAAGATATATCGTAAGAATTAAACTTTATTAAATAAACAAACCTATTTTTCTTGATATAAATATAAATAAATGAAAAATGTTTCTCCTCAAAAAATTATATCTTTAAATTTAAAGAAAATTCCCAGATATCATAATTTATAAATAATGAAAGTTTCTATGTTAGCAAACAATTAGTACATGTTAAACGTAATTGATTTATGACATGCAGTTCAAAACATCTAAAGTATCAATGTAACCGTTTGTAAATTTACATTTTCATTTCAATTTTAAGACTTTCGACATTAGCATTAGCATTTCCATAATGAAATAGATGATGGTTATACAGGTTGCAATAATGAACTGCAATGCATGCGTTAGAACATCTTCCTTGCCAATCGACCGAGATCGGTAATAAAGCAATTACCGTTTGGCTCACATGGTAATCGTGTGAGTCCCAGTTCGATACTATATAAATATGTATGTATCACTGGATATTAATTATTAATTATTAATTGTTACTCAAAGTAATCGCTACACATCATCACCACACACTATCCTCCACTCTCTCCTCTGTTCCACCTTCTTGTACAGACGTCGGCCCAGCTCGAAAGACAACTTCCAGCAAACAATTTCGACAGATTCTGGGGACCATGTACACCCAAGGTGGTGGCGATTGCCCTGAGATGACCATCCGGGGCATTGAGATGGCGCTGGAGGAAGCGCGACCCAACTCCCTCATCTACGTCTTCACTGACAGTAGTGCAAAGGACTACAAGCTCAAGGGTCGAGTCCTGGACCTCATCCAGAAGAAACAGGGTCAGGTAGGTGCAGTACGGGCGTGTAAAAAGTGTGAGACAATTAGTGTTCTAAGGAGACGACAGACTAAAATAGATGTTTTTTGACGGAATGGAATGGAGGTAAATTTAAACATAGACCAGGATTTCTTTTTTTGTACATAGTTCATTTGTATGTTTCAGACTTGTTGACTTCATTACCTGTCAGTGATATTAACTTTAAATTAATGTAATCATTTTAATAGAATTTTTACAACACAAGGTTGGAAAACTTCAAAAACTTCAAAAATGTAATTAGTAGTATTATAAGGTATTGTGGAAATTAACAAAAAGCTATGATTTAATCAGAAATATAATTGTATATATTTACTTTTTCTCTTTTAAAGTTGACCTACCTCAGATATTTGAAAATTAATTTCCTAAGTCTCTATAGTAAGTATAGAGAGTTTCAATTATGCGTCACATTAATGCTCCGGGAATTAATAATTATCATTACACATTGGAATATATATCTAAGTATATATATATTATGTATTTTGTTTGACCAATAGCCAAAATCATTTGATTAAAAAATAATACTGAATAATTTAGTACAAACAAGAACAAATATAAATATAATTTTGTCACATGCAAAATTCACGTGATCTGCACATACATATCTATATTGATATTTTATATTAAACATATTCTATACCACAATTTGTTTTGACGATTAAACAACGTGTCACCTTGTATACATAAATCATCATTTCTATTCGGACACTACTATCAGTTACGTATGAAAGGCAGGAATCTATACCTCATAATGTTTTTTCTTATCCGATCAGGTGACATTTGTGCTCACGGGGTACTGTAACAGTACTGACGAGCCCGGGTTCATGGCCTACCAGGAGATTGCCACCATCAGTTCTGGACAGGTCTACATTATTGGCAAAGGACAGGTCAAAGACGTGAGTGTTGCATGTACATATATATTAATTTGACACTGTGTTAATGTATACCTCGATATTAGGCATGCTTTCAAGCCGTTATATGTTTACAGGAACTGTACCTTAAATGCACCTGAATATGTGCATCTGTACCAGACATTACTATTAATGGTTAAAATGCCTCTTGGATACATTATGTTGAATACCTCTTATTCTTTAAAACTTTTATTTGTGATTAATATTTACATTCAAACTCAATGAAAATTTGTAAGTATGAAAATTTGTAAAATTTAGAATATATGAGAATTATCGATTCATTTTTAGCAACTGGTAAAGTGTTTATTAGTAACATTTGAAGTAGTTCAAATATTTTGGATAATATTAAAGATTTACTGAGATAAAAGTTAAGTGTAGTATATTAATCTTGATTAATATAATCCACAAAAACTTAAAGTAAACATTACATTTTAATTTCATAATTTAAAATAGATAAACAGAAAATACGATTCAGTATTGTTAAAAACACCTAAACGGACAATAAAATGTTATAAATATATTTTTATACTTCAAACTTATAAGCTATATAAACTTATATTTCTGATATAAGACATATTTAACATGCCGTGAAGCTTATATGTATGTATATTTTTTATCAATAATGTTTACAAACGTTATATCTGCCTATTACACTTCCAATTGAATTATATGAAATAGACATTTTAATGCGTCATTTATGCGTTTCAACATGTATTTTGGTTACACATGGAAAACATATTAACTAATGCGAATAATAAGTTTATATTTTAATAATATTAAGATTCGCATCAGCTTTAAATACAATTTGAAAGTAAGAAACCTTTATAGTTGAATCTGTGTGTTCCAGATGTTACAAGTGCATACCTTAAAAAAGATTTATCTAACATTCGAAAATAAAATTCATTTAATATTCAGCTATATATAGATTTATGTATTACTTTTAAACACATTTTAGAGCATGGTTTACAGTTTGTTGTATTGACTGAATAAATCGGTTTTATTTTCGCTATATAATTTAACTAGTTTTGTTTAAAATCAATTATTGTGATTTAATTTATTGAGTTGTAATATTTGCTATTTTATTAAATTTTTGTATATTAAAATATGTGAAAATATTAATTAAATTATTTATTACTTTATAATGTTAAATCAATATAAGTCAGATAGCTCACTTTTTTAAATTATTGGACAAAACTGGCCTCGTAAGCAAACACTCGAATGCCAGGATACCATTTAAACTTGTGGGTTATCTGACATGAAAAATAGAGAATAAGCAATCTATTCAAACTATCTATATCTTAACTGTAGCTAATGACCTACATGACTATCTACTTTATAATCCGGGACAGTTCATGAAAATTGTGGAGTCAGCTGTGGAAGCCCTACGTGTCCACATTCTCCAAGAAGACACTAATCGGCCCGGATCCAAGACTTACACCTTCCCTGTGGACACGCATTTGAGACAGATCACCATTCAGGTCACCAATTATGCCTCCAATGACACCATCGGCGTTACTATAAGAGACCCAAAAGGTACCAGAATTAACGTTGTCTATTCGTAAAGAGACGTAATCGGTGTCAAGCAAAACATCCGCTGGTACCTGACATATTATTCTAAAATTTTAAACAGTATTCTAACATTTAAATTTTAAATTATTGTTTCAATTTGTTCCTGTGTTTAAAACATAATATATTTGAAACATTACAATTTATTATTCGTATACCTAGGTGAAAAAATAAGTCTAATATATTTGTTTTTAATTATCCAAATAAAATATGTATTTATTGCCTTTGTTATGTCTGAAATTATCAAATAATCTACTACATTCTGTACTAATAGATTACTCAAGAAAAAAACATTACTCAAGAAAATTAGTCAAAAGATAGTAAAATAATTGAACTGTGGGACAACACAGCACATCTATTAGAATGTTTATTTAATTTAAAAAAAATCATTTAATTATTTAGTTTGTTTATTTACATATGAACATATTATTAATTTATTTAAATTTTTCAATTTATTTATCGACTGGTCGATTGAACAATGAAATAATTAACTAATTTATTCCTTTATTTCTATATTATTACACGCTTGTATGCTCCAAATATAGGAAAGAAAATCACCGAAAAGGAGGGTCTGAAGGAGCTCATGAAATCAGTCAAATCAGTATTTGTGGCCTCACTGGACAACCCGGAACGTGGAATGTGGACCCTCGAAGTATCCACCGATCACAAGCGACATTCGGTCCGTGTCTCAGGCAAGAGTGAAGTGGATTTCATACAAGGTTTTTCTACCTCTCCGATTCTGGACAATTATGGCACTTCACTGAGACCACTCAGAGGTAGGTGACTCTTAGCCACTATTACCATAAGTGATTTAAGTTAATATAAGTGATTATAATTATTATAAGGGATTATAAGTGATTATAATTATTTATAAATGAAATGAAAGGAGAAATAAATATTTTAAAGTAGTAAGAAAGGTGAAATTCCAGTTGACACCTCTATCTCACCAACCAATCATTTTAAAGTATATTTCAGCAGTCATAAACAAGGATGTTGTCTGTATTAAATGATATATGATTATTTAGCAGAGTGTGTGTTGGTTGAATAAGATATATTTAAGATACAAAATAAAATACATACAATATTTTAAAATCCTTGTTTAACAATCGATTCTTCCAGGAGTTAAAAATTTCATGATGACTAACATTACCGGCTCCTACCAGCCCGGAACCATCAACATGTTTGATATTCTTGCGGTTAATGGAACATCTCTGGTTCGAATGCAAGTGAAACAGACACCCGAGTCACAAGTCTACGTTAGCAGATACTCCTTCGATGCCAATATTGAAGGCCATTATTACCTCAAGGTAATTATCTAGCAAGTGATTGTCGAAGCATAGAGTAATAATACCAAGAGAGTTCACTTAGCACATTTGAATGTATACATCTATCAAAATTTACAGACAAGGTAATTCGACCATGTGAGATTTCGAATTTAAAAAATGCTCTAAAAAATTGCCTGCCTGATTTATGGCAACATACTACTTTATTCACATGAAAAATGTTTAGTGTAATATTTTTAATAAATATCTATTTTCAAGAAAAATTTAAATTAGTAACTGAAATCAAAACGAAAATAGTTAAAAAAAATTTATTTAGCAACACATGCTATAGAATAGTAAAATAATAACGTCATATAAAACCATAAATGTTTGGTTCACACTATAATAATTAAAGAATATAGGATTATAAAAAAGGCTCACTCTTTTGATTCAAGCGGAAAATCCACCATTTTGAAACTGCACCAAAAATATAGAAATTTGCGTTAGAATGTCAGCCACAATAATACGTAAGTTACAGGAATATAGCTTAAATAATAAAAAAAGTTTTTTGATAGCGGTAAATAACTAGTTTTGCCTACATTCATTAATTATTTTGTATGAATAGCCTATGCGAGTATTGTACGGGCACATTATTTCGTATTCCTTATAGCTTAAAAGTATGCAAAACTAGTTATTTTCCGTTATCGAAAATCATTTTTTGTATTCAAGCTATACTCCTATAAATTAGATATTATAATAGCTCTAATTCAGGCGCATATTTCTATATTTTTACTTTTCATATCAATACTTTATATCATGTACATTTGCCCGTTCGAAAATCAATCATTTATACAGTTTTATAACGTAAATTTCCATTGAATTGATGGGAATATAAAATGGTGAACTTTGAATATTTTAACAAACATATTTACTCTTTTTTGACCGAGTGAACTCTCTTGGTATTATTACTATGTGGTTCGCAAGTGCCTTGTTATTATAATAAACGTAATTAATAAAAAAAAGTAAAAGTAAATTATATTTAACTTGTTATTTTATATTTAACTGGTTTTTATCGATTAGTCAGATTCATTCCAAATCGTTTGTATGAGATTTTAAAGAGTAAT
>JAYRBW010004408.1:0-13774 GCA_036023295.1 Invenusta paracnida | reverse complement strand
AATACACATAATTAATTATATATAAGGTACTACATAAAATAATTATAGGTACTAGCAAAATTTGCACAGAAACAAAAAACAAATGTACAGATATTTAAAAATGTCCAGACCACTTCAATTCAATACTAAAAAGGGTGACTAATGAGTACAATGAATTATATATATATATATATACATTAAAACTATAATTAATTTTAAATAAGGTACTATACATACAATAATTAGGTACTAGCAAATTGCGTTGTCCTCGATATATATAATGTTCAGACCACGTCAATACTAAAAAGCGTGACGAATGAGTACAATTAATTATATATATATATACACATTACAAGTATAATTAAGGTACTATGTATAATATCAAATAATTACTATCAAAGTTTAACAGAAACAATAAACAAATACAGATTTTTTAAATGTATATATATGTTATATATATATATTGTCCAGACCACAATGTAGTTTAAATAAGTGAAACAGTAATAGTACTTAGGTCGGCTTTAAAAAGGCGAAGGGGTCTCTATGGATCACTCTCCGGCCACGAGAAGACATTTTTACGATCTCTGGCGCAATCTGGGCATCTTCTGGAATGCTCAGTGCAGCTTCTTCACTCTGGGCAATTGGTGCATGTCGAGTGCTCTTGGCAGGGATCATGGACTGCTGGACCGCTGTCGGTTGTACAGTTATCGTTTCATCAGTGTTCAAATATTGGCATGGCTGTCGGGGTTGGCAGCATGGATTCTCTTCTTGACGAATATGTACAATCTTCCAAGGCTTTACATAATCCTTGTTTTGACAATCTTCAGAATCCCACTTGTAAAGGCATTTTTCACAAAAGCACGATAAATTTCTGGTTGCAATGAAACCTGTCTTGAGACCAATAATGCTGTGGATACTAAGGAGTCCTGGTACGCTTCGTCCAGATCCGTTTCTTTCAATGGTGTTCTTTTCAACAAAGTAAAACGATCTTCGGTGCAACACCTTACCATTATCGTCTCCTGGTCCAAATGACATATTGCTCTCGAGATATTCGAATACAGCTCTAGGCGAATCTAACACAAGGTCAAGACGTGTAATAGCAGACTTCAGTGGTGTTTTGATATGATCGCCAAAACCGTCGCAAATGTTTTTAAACTCTCGCGCTTCGCCGTAGTTTGCAATCATAGTGCAATTTGGAAACATGTCAAAATGTCTGTGCCAAAAGATGCAATGTCGTGCATGGTATGCCGTGATCGAAATTGTCCGGAACAACCATCGCTAAAGCGATGAATCACATTGATGTCGTTCACAGTGTTTTTCTTTAAATGTTCCACGACCACTTCAGTAAACTTTCGCACCGCATGACCACTGTGGTTGTTTTCTTCAGATATTATATTAATATTCTCCAGTACAATTCCAGCTTCTTGTGTGTGGTAATATAGATCCACGGGAAATAGAGTTACGGAAAAGGCTCGACAAAATCGATTCAATGTGTTCAATTTTCGATTAATATTAGAACATTGTGTGCAAATACATTTGGCCTTACTGGTACCATGTTTAGCTGTTAACACATAGAAAGGCTTCATTGAAGCAAATGTTGATTCTGAGTATGGAAAGGAAGTAAATTCAGCCTTGAATTCCTTGAAAACGTCAAACATTCTGAAATTCAAAACCCGTTTTGTTACAGGCAAACCTTTCTTCTGTTTTTTCTTTCTGTTCAGGTTGATTTTTCGTGGATCCAACATTGTGCTTCCAGGTAACGCTTTGGACATACAGTCCCGCACCATAAAGCATTCCACGCGATACTTCCATAGATTCTTTTGACTCGTCTGAATCTGTCGTTTTTGATACTTGTTTCTTGCATTTTTCTTTTTAATAAATGTTTGAAAATTAGACACTCTTTGATCAACCTTTTTTTGCAAGAAACGATTGGAGATGAAAGGCGCAGTGTGCTTTTTCAGATTATTTCTTTCTGCAAGGGCCTTTGCTTTTTTCGGACTGGATAGCGTACTTTGAATTAGTCGTGTTGTTACCTCAACAAAACTGTTCGGATCTTTTGGCATTTTATCCAGAACATTCAAAGTTGCTTCTGTTATTTTACGCCTCTTGAACTGATGAGTCTCAGAACTGTTAGGTGATGCTTTGCGTTTTAGTAGTTTTTTTTATGCACTCAATTGAGTCTGTAAAGATTTTACTTTCCTATTTAAGGCTTCATTTTTTACGAGTGTTGATTTCCATATTTGGTTTCTATTACGACGTTCTGATCTTCTTCGCTTTGACTGGGCAAACATTTTTTTTTAATTTTTGTTATCATCTTGTGTATTGCTTTTGAAATCTTCCCATTCCACTATAACGTCTTGGTGTTCCAGAGGGGTGTCGGCAACATTCTTTGAATTCTTTGCATTTCTTTCACGCCACACAGCTTTGCTCACTTCCTCATACAAAACATCTGACTTTCTTCGCTTTCTCTCTCTGTCGGTTGTTTTCTTCGCTCTTTCCTTTGCTTTTTCAAGCATTTTTTAATTTTTCTCTTCTTTTTGAGGATCATTTTTTAAGCTATCGCGGTATTTTTGGCTTCGTATTCGGCTTTTTTTTCTCTTTTTTCTTGCCATTTCACTATTCGGATTGTCCTTGCCCAAAGAAAGATGAATTTTCTTGCGACCCATCTGAAAATATAGAACGTAGATTAAATATCTAAAATAATTGCTTAGCGTGACGAATGAGTAAGTTGAATACGTGTAATCGTTTAAGTAGCTATAATTATTATTAAAATGTGTTTTTTTTCCAAATAAAAGTTGTCTATTCTTATTTATTTTTAATTACCCTCCAATACAAATCAAATTTATATAGTATTATAAGTTACACCATTAGAAAATATAAGCGTGATTGAACTACTAAGAAATATTTACTAAGTCTAAACAGTTATTAAAAAATTATATTACCAATCTTAATTTAAAGTATCTTTATTATATGATTGATAAAAAGCATCAGAACGAAATGTGATCATTGTATTCCAGATTTTGTATTTCACAGTTGATAAATAGAACGCATTAGAAGTGGTATATTTTGCGTGACGAATGAGTAATTTGAAATAACAAATTTTGTTAACGATTGTACTGTAGGCCATGATAGACGATCTCCCCTTTTTAATAGTCCATTCTTATTTAAATAACAAACTGCACTAAACAGATACATATTATCAATCTAAACACCATGTAAACATGCATAGATGTCTGTGTGACGATATAGTTGTATTATCTCATTATAGTCATTAATTAGGTTATATAAAATAAAAATACATTCTGACTAGTTAAAAATATATCCAATCCTATTCTTACATCTAGATGTACAGAAACAGGAAGATAAATACCAATTTTCCTGTTGTTTATGAACGAATATGCAAGCGTGATGCAATAAATGCTTATAAATCTCATGCTCATTGATACTTATGTAGTAAATATATAGAACTTTGATACTAATATTATACATAAATCTCACTATGTTACATACTTTAATCAAAATATAGGTAGTAATAGTTGTCTATGCAGTTAATAAGCATGTATATGAAGGCGTGACGAAGTAGTTACTTTTATAATACAATTAGAGTACAAAACACTTACCAGTAAAATAGGACTGATTCCCACCGAATGAAACAAAATTGTGTGGTTAATCAATCGCCTGTTTCTGTTATCTGTAATAACTCATAGAAATCGATGTCTATTAATAGTACAACGACCATTTAACGTCTCAGTGAAGTTTGAATTGATTTTTCTATATAAAATGGCAACACTAGCGTGCCAGGTCTTTGCTTGCTAGTAATAAAAAAGTAATCATTCAATAGTACACAAATTTATATTTTTACAAAGGTACTATTTGTGACTACACAAAATATATAACTTCTACAAACAATATTACATTTTTATAAAATCAATCACTAATAAACAAAGTCGTATTATTATAATACCAATAGGCAACAAGCATTTTTTGCCTGTTTTCAGAACTTCAATCCTATGTTGAAAACAAAATACCCAACCGAAAGTGCTGATATTTACAAGACAGATCCCAAATATAATGTCCTTCCACTTAAAACTAATATTTATGGGTTTCAAATTTGTTAATAAAAAAAATATTATATGGCAACAGTGTTCGTATAGATAAGTTTACGAATTCCTGGAGTTGGCCAGATGTGCATCTATATATAATACTTATTTTTCATATACTAGACCAATACCGAAATTGACTACTACCAAGAATCTTTAATTCGCACATAAAAACAGCTATAATCCATAATAATAGGCTACATATATACGTAATTCAATAACAGCATTTTAAAATACGGCAAATGAGCATACAGATTGATACTAGTAAATCCAATTAGACAACGCGGTGGCATTGAAAAACAAAATTTTCAGATCAATGTAATCAGAAAGACTGATAAATTACAATAAAACAATAGGAACATGTTTAATGTTATGGTGAAATTATCAATAATATAATATGTTTGAGGTGCACTTAGGGTGTACAATAAAGGCACGCTTTTGAGAAATTATAATAAGGTTGAATTATTTTTTAATTGACACTTGAAAATGAGAGGGTTTCGTTTCATTTCAAAAATTCGGGTTTATTATATTAAATGCGATTGATTTAGACAAAATGACCAAAATGAATAATATAAAATCAACTATTTTTAATCTAACAATATGAAAAGCATATCAGCCAAAGATACTAAAGAATGTATCTTTGATATCAGCACTAAAGATACAAAACCAACTTACACTATACATACATGAATAAAATATAAATATTTGTACACTACACGCATACTTCATACTTTAGCCGATATATAATCAGCGATTGCTCTAAATACTAACTGAAAATATTAATCGGTAATCAACAAAATGATATCTCGAATTTATTGTCCATGGTTAATTTTTAGTTGTTATTACATTAGTTTGAGATAAATTAATTGTTGTATGAATATAAATTATTTCAGTAGATAATTTACTTTCTAATACTTTTGCATGAATCTACTACATAAATATATCATGAAACAAATATAAACATTGTAAATTTATCTGATCTATGATTATCTGCAAAACTTATTTTATTGTATACAGTAAGAAATATAATAAAATGAAATTGTTGTCAAGATTGAACATAAAAGAAAGGTGATACGGAGCGGCATATTTATGTGTGTGCGAGTTTGACAGAAAACATATTGTGCTCTGTAGTATTTAGCATGAATAAAGTAAGAAATAAATAAATAATTTTAATTCATTTGTTAAACAAACATTCTACATAATTTGCTAGATTAAACATTGTAGATCACAGAGTAAAGAATAAACATTACTCCATATTATGTAGCAGGTAGCATTGTGATAAAAATCCTTATAAACATTTTACATAATTTTCTCCAAGAATATTTGTTTACTATTTGTTCAGCAGCTTGCCTTGACTTCTTAATGTAGCCCATGGTGCGTTTATATACTATAGGATTCAATATTAAACAGTTGGAAAGCTTCGCGACCACGATTTCCAAAATGATATATCAGGTTATACCGAACTTCTAATTGGAGTCTTACTGGACACGTTCTGTCAAAATATTCTAATAACTTTACTAGATCATCATTCACAATTTCTTTGAATGTTACATCATCCTTTGTTTTTGCGAGACCTGATTGTTGAAATTTACCTATCATCGTTGCCAGCATATTGTTCGATGGTTTGAAAATGTCCGAGTCAATGATGTTTACTACTCGGTTTACAGGTGCTGTAGTAAGATAGCGGTGAATACCGGCTCGGATGCATATCAACGATGCCGGTCTATACAGATTACCGTCCTTCGTTCTTAAGGAACTATAGAAGTATCGTAAATATTGTACCAAAGTTGAATCTGGCAGAGTCTCAATACTCTCATTTAACTTTTTATCACTGAGAAATTTTTGAAACGTTTTGTGTGCGTCTTCATTTGGGTAGTCGATGATTTAGAACGTACCGACATTTCAAGTCTGTCCATTTCTTGTAAGACATCACTGGGTACATCGACGTTGACATCATTACCCAAAACTTCGTTTATCCAATCATCTATATCATAAAATACGTTGGCCTGACGGCCCTCGCGCCTTACGGCATATTGCGGTTCAGCTTCCTAAACAGTAATACTACATTGTTTGAATTATTTACCGTGAAGCCTCGTAATATCCACAAACCTCACTATCCGCATCCGGTAGTCATATTCAGAAACAAAAGTTCATTCAAACTCTAGCAATATACATAAACCTACACTCTACGGCTGTACACAAACTATTGCTCAATTACCAATATCATATCTGACAATGCATGCTCAAAGTCCGAGACGATGTCTATGAGAAAAGAAATATTTCAGCAGTTTGCGTTATGATCATGGATGACTATAGACTAAAGGAATTCCCATAAATTCTATTATAAACTCCTGGCGTCACACTGGATTAGCTTCCATGCCTTATTGGATTCAGGAATAAAGGGTCTTATAGGGTCTTACAATTCCCTGATGTCTTAGTTGATCACAAAGAAGAGTAAAGGATTCTTTAGATAGGCGAAATCGATTTTTAAATTCCTCATTATAGAATAAATATCGAACGGATTTTGACGTTCTTTTAAATTTCTATAATCGTTTTCTATATTTTCCAAATCTTTTCCTTAATATATAGTGATGAAATAGTTAGCTAAATATAACTAACCAACATCAACATAACTAGGTATACCCATAGAGTAATAATTTATTACTCTCTGGGTATACCTATATAGTATAATTACAAAAATATAATAATAATTATAGCCAATAACAACTATTAAACTGCGACTTAATACTCGTCTATCGCATATTAAGCTTTTCTATATTGAAAGATAATACGCGTTGTAGAGTTATCGATTAACTAAGTTACCGTTTGAACAACAGACACCGTCACTTTAGTCAATGACAATTTAGTCATCGGTTGAGCAACCGAGTGAATTTGTATTTATTACAGATGCCAATTAACAAAGTTACTAGATGTATAAAAAATAACAATTTTCGGCACAAAAATATTTTAAAAATAATTATGGTATGAAGGGAAGCAACAAACGAAGGATTATAAGATATCACTTATATCAAAAGGAATATTTCTATGTAAGAATATCTTACGATAAATTTTTAACATTAATAGTAGTAAAAATTATTATAACAAAGACAATATAAAAGCTATTCAATGTTGAAAAGCTAGTAAGTTAACATTTACTCACCTTATAAAAATACTGGTTATATAATAAAAAATAAAAATAATAATTGCTATATCAAATAATTGTGAACGTTATTTTCTTTTAATTTGATTTTAAAATTCTTATTGAAACCAAATTAAACAAGGCTGATGTATTTTGTGATATTTTGTGATTTTTATATTGAATATATATAATAAATAATAGAATAGTACTTAATAAAATTAAAAATAGAATTATAATTATAATGAAGCATACAAATAATTTGGAGTTTCATTATCAAGTGACTTATTATTATAGTGGATATACATTTAAAATGTTGTTAGCATAATTTGGATTTAATTTGGAATTAATTTCAATTGTCCCTTTACCGTTTTCAATAAAACTGTTTTTCTTAATATGAGAATCGTATAAGAATAAAGTATAGAAGATGCAGTATGTCATTAAAAGATAATCGTGATTGTCAGTGCCATCGATATTAAATCATGCATTTACTAGATTGCCAATCACAGAAGAGTCAATAGGATTGTTTGGTTTTCTATCGCCATTATTTTATCAGAATTTTTCTTATGCTTTCCTATGCTTTTTATTTTTCTTGCTTGGCAATCAATATTTAAATGCCATGCAAGATTAAAGCATAACATAGGGAAAACCGATAAAATAGCGGCAATTAAATATGCTATTAAATTTCTTATATTATAAATATATGTTTTTGTTTATTTATTTTATTTTATTTTATTTTATTCAATATCTATGTTTAGTGTACCTATCATAATATGCAATGAAAAATAAATTTCCGATCAAATTATTCAACTAAAAGGTAATACCTATATAATTATATATAATTATGATAAAAATGTTTTATTTGATGCATAAAGTTGAAAAAGTTGTTGCCAAGGTTTTTCTTAATTTACAAACTGTTTCAATGCATATATTGATTAAAAAGTAAATTATTTTATTATAGAAATTCTATATGCTATTAGGATTATTGGGAACATCATATTTGAATTCAATAAATTATTTTATATTTTATATACCTCTTCAACAAAAAATAGCCTAAATCAAGTCATTGACCTAAATATAGGTATTGTACTATATCATAGAATATAACGTAAACTTGTGTAGTTATCTAGATCTCCATGTTAATTATCTAAAATAAGTGGATAACTAAAAAGTGTATTTTATAACAAACTGACTATATTACTCGATCCATGAGAAGGTATAAAAACTGGATTATTGTTAAACTACAGACATTTTATTGTCACAGATACAAAGCTGATGTTGTTATACGTATTTATTACCCTTGTAAATAAATTATTTAATTATAAACTTCTTCAATGCTTGTACTTTCGAAGACACATAATCCACAATATTTAACTGTGACTATAGACAAACACACAGAATAAGGATGGACAGATACATCGAAACATTAAACCAAATCCCTCCCCTCTTATATAGTTCAATGCATCGAAAGCAATCAGTATTTAGCAGCTTTTGGAATGATCGATATATCTTTTTGCCTCAGTTACATACGTGTTTCTCTATTCTATATCGATCCACTCTGAAAAGAAAGACGAGAAGGACAGCGTAGCCGAGAGAGCAGTGAGATAGCATGCGTATATAGTTAGTTTCAGTTTATTATATCCATACTGACTGTGTAGAATTCTATATTAGAGTAACTTACACTTGTGAAATTAAACGATAGATAAAATATGATTATGATATCATAAGCAGGCATATATTATCTACATGAAACACAAGTAGATTAGTATCAGTTAATATGGCATTAATGAAAACTCTCCTATACCTGGCCTCTGGATTTTACTTTGTAACTGTTGTAATTCTACTCTACTATCTACCAAGCCTGCGAAGCATTCGAAAGGCGGACGATGAACCAATAATCCACTCCCATATTATCGCAGAGAGGACAGCCGAGGCGATATGTTCCAACCTCTCAAGGAAACTAGATAGTCAGCAGCAGTTGCAGATGACAACTTTGACACACGATCAAGTGTATCTTCTCTCTGCCTACTACGATAAAAGGCTTCAAGAGGCTCACTATATTAGAATTCTAGCCCTCGTCGCCAGCAACTATAAAGCAGAAGTCAATCTTCACTGTCACATTACCGTCAACCAAGATCGCATGTTTACAATGCCCGCCACACTCTATGAGTTCAATGAGAACCACAACATGCCTTTCGGTGGTTACGTGTTCTCCTGCCCCTTACCCAACAACCTGGCCGCTAAACTGCCCGTCTGCACTGTTAAGGTCACTGATGGTGCCTCATCCAAGAACAGCAAAGGTGTTGATCTTGTGCTAAAAGAGATAGATCCTAAGAAGACGCCTCTGTACGACTTTTCCGTATGCATTCCGCCAATCTATGGGCAGCAGTCAGCTCAACGACTCATTGAATTCTTCGAGACAACTCGTTTATTAGGAGCACAGCAGTTTTTCGTTTACACTTTAAATGGACATTTTCTCAATAGACAAACACTCGACGTTCTAGAATATTATCAATCTCGACATCTACTCACTAGGTGGGACTGGCATCTACCTGTGTCCCCTGATAAGATCTGGTACAACGGGCAAACCTTGCTCATCCACCACTGCCTGTTCTCCAATATGATGCTAGCACGCTACACAGCCTTCCAGGACCTCGATGAACTTATTGTCCCTCGCCAACATAACTCCTGGACAGAGTTGATGGCCTCAATAGACAAAGGAACGCAGTGTGGCTTCCGCTTCTACAGTGTCTTCTTCAGTGCCCACAAGAAGACGACTGCGTCTGATCAACACTCCTTAGTCAGCCTCAGTCAACAGAAGCGAACTCAGGAGGTTAGCAGATTCCGAACAAAGTGTATTGTTCGTCCCAGCCTCATCTTCGAGATGGGGATTCATCACATCAGTAAGCAAAATATTGAAGAGAAGACGCCAGAGAATGTGAATGAGTTAATCGCCTTGGTGCACCACTATAGGCAATGTGACACCTTTTTCTCCATGAATTGTAACGCGAAGATCAATGACCCAACTATGAATAAGTATCGTGGACCACTCTTGCAAAGATATCAACGAGCAAAGCGCCAAATTTTGCGGATGTTTAACTGGACGTCGTTGTCTTGAAGCACAGAAACCAAAAAGAATATCATGGCAATAAACATGTAATAATTTATAATAATTTCTATACAAATAGCTGTTGATATTTCACGATTTAGCTCTTTCCTTGTGTCAGTCGCAACATAACAGTATATTATTTCACATGTACAAATTATTATATTGCATTTACTATATATTAGAATTATTGATTTTTCAATTTGGTAAACTTAAACTTGTATAATGAAATTATTGAATTCCATTTTCTACATATCTGTGACAAGTTTATAATTTGTACAAGCTTTGAAAGTTGTTCAATAGTTCACAACTTTAAAATATATTGTAAAATTATGCAATACAATTGTGATAACAAATGTAAATAAAAAAATCCATGTTTGTATCGTTTTAAATTTAAAACTACATGTTACAAGTCCAATTTGTAAATATATAGAAAAACTCTGTGTATATATTTTATGTATAATTAGAAGTATTATTGATTGAGTTTCATAATATATTAGGTTGTATATATGACTAAATATTCACACATTTTACATATTTATACATTAGGTATATGGATAATTCAAAATAAATTCACATCTATATTGAACAAATATTTCTGGCGCTAAACAAAAAATATCTAGTAGTCTCATTTGAATATTTAAAAAAATGTTATAAATATTTTGTGTAAAATAAATGACTATAATATAAGTAAAATAATATTGCGTATTATGCACTCAATGTTCTAAAAGTACTAGGTAGAAACTTATTAGAAAATTTAGAAATTCATATTAATTCAGTAATTAATACTTTTGACAAAAATAAATTATTTATATTTCAATTGTGTTTTATAAAAATATATAATTAATTATCTAATATGAATACTTGATTTACAGATTTAAAGAAGTCTTTAACTTATAAGTATATAAGAAATATTTAAACTAGTTTAATTCATCATTTAAAACAAATTGTATTTTTTGATCTTTAAAATATTTGTAAATTTAATTTGTTATATTATATTATAACCTATTTTATAAAATACATAAGGAATATTCTATAAATAATACAAAATATTTCTTCGAACAGATTTCCTACATACATATTCTAACCTTATCTTAAATCTTTAAAAAGGAAAAAAACTTATTTCATCGGTTAATTTCATTTTGACTTCTCAAATTATATGAATCAAATGAAAATGTCAATCTTTGAAGTTCATCCAACTATCATTCAAACTGTCAATTTCATTTTTTTTCTAAATTACTTAATCCTGATGAGAGCATGTAGAACATATGAAGTATTTTTTATCAAAATTTAACAATTTGTGAATATTATATTTTTATTTTTATCACTGCGAATTGAATTAATATCATTTTAACTTTTTTGGGCTAATTAACTTACCAGCAAAATAATCAGTATAACTTCATTTTCAAAATACACAGATCACAAATAAAAATTCCGATCGCTGTCAACACCTTGATTACATTATAAAAACAGTTGAATAAATATATTTCATATTAATATAAAATATATATAACTAAAACTGTTATCCCTACCACTAATAGATTTGAATTATTGGGAATGCTATAAAAAGGATTAATGTTTTTTTTCTCTAAATAATATTAATTGCTACAAATACAAAACTAAAGCATTGTCCATATTTAAGAATTTAATAAAAACTATCATTTAATCATAA
The DNA here is from genome assembly GCA_036023295.1 of Invenusta paracnida. Taxonomy (NCBI): domain Eukaryota; kingdom Metazoa; phylum Platyhelminthes; order Proseriata; family Coelogynoporidae; genus Invenusta; species Invenusta paracnida. The sequence goes on along the minus strand of JAYRBW010004408.1, from coordinate 1,781 downwards.
TTATTTTAAATAGGAACAATGAAAAGATTCCAAATCTAGTTAACCCTTAATCCAAAAATTATATTTAAAATGAGACATTTTGATTGCATTTTGTTTTTTACTTTTTGTTCAAAACTTTTTTCTAGATAACAGACAGTTACATAAACTATTTAAGTAAAATAAATCTGCATACGATTAAACGATACAAATACCTATTTATAGATTTTATAATTAATATATAAATATAGGACAAATTGTCCAATTTGTCGGATATAGATGATAATTTCCAATAAAAATGTTTAGAATCATTAGAAATAAAAAATTAAGGTTTATAAGAATTCTATAAAATACTGGTATCAATTAGGTAATGTATTCATTGTGTTATCTTAGTATTATGTTGCCGTGCACTACTTTTATAATGCACGCCAAGTTTCATATTAGCGTGCTCAATTCTCCTAATACCTTCTCATTTCACATTCTTTCTTCCATTTCACTTGTAAATAATGTCCTTTTCACTCTTCTTTCCACCAAATCCAGATTCTGTCAGTCTTTTAATTTCTGCGTAGCTTTATTTTCCAACATAGCTTGAATTGGTCGGAATTCTTTATCTTTTAGCAGTTTGCATAATAGGAAATGTTTTTTGAATAGTAACTTGTAGAGATATCATTATTTCGAATAGTCTTTGGGATAATATACACCATCTTGACGCCTTGCTTCTAATATAAATGTAGAGATTGTTTTATTGAGGAAGTCTAAACCATTAATGTCCTCAAGCACGTTTGGCCATTCTCTTCTGCCCAAGAGTTAAATATTTTTGCTAGCTACCTTGTCATTTCGTTAGTCTTCTTTGATTTCATGTAATTGTTCATGGTTTTCGTGATTTCCTCTATCATGAAACTTCCAAAACGCATTCTTTTGATAGGAGAGTCTAATTCTATATCCAGCAATTCATAATCATTATTTAATATACTATCAACAAAATCAATGTTGATGTCAAAATGTTCTAAATTAGCATTTATACTAAAAGTGCATAATCAACTGCAGCTTTTATAATGATTACTTTCAATACAACTGAATTATTTTGAATTTAAATTTAGCAGTGGTCTAAATAGGATCATGCTAGAACTTATGCATTAAAAAATTAATAAACTCCGTGCATTCATTTTTCGAATGCATTCGTTCATAACATTTCCTTTACATAAGAAATCTTAAGTGAGCAGCTAAAATAAATGTTAATAAAAATCTAATTTTAATTTTTCCAATATCATTTTTAAATTATAAAAATGTGAGGAGCGTAGAACTTATTAATTAAAGAAACATAGCACAATTTGCATTAATATAAAAAATTATGTGAAACTTAATAAAAAGAAAAAATTAAATTGTCGCAATATAATTTACAATAAAAATTTTAATACGAGTAAAACTTAATAAAAATATTTTATACTACTAATCTTATAGTTAAGTAATACATACGATATATAATCTATAAATGTAAATTAATTGATAAATTCCATCTATTTATTTGTGTTACTTTACTTTTAATACTGTACATTTTATTGATTAATTTTTATGATTCCATCATGACATTACATACAAGGCCGGATGTAATCAGATTTATGAAAAAACAATCCTGTATGAAAAAATAATTTCTGAACTATTACAGATAATATTAGATAATATTACAGGTAAGTGTATATATCTATTATTATTAGCCAAAAATGGCAAAAATTGTGTTAGCTCATATCATAAAAGAATTGAAATAAGCGTAAAATGTGTTAGCTCTTTAAAAATATATTTGACTT
>JAYRBW010004397.1:0-13775 GCA_036023295.1 Invenusta paracnida | reverse complement strand
TAATCATGACTTATAATAACACACTATAACAATGCTATAACTATGCAATAAATAACTGATTTTTAGACTAGTATTTCCATATTTTCAAAATCTAAAAAATGTCCTGAACCAAAAAAAATATTTTTTTTAAGCGTGGGAGGCCTGTATCATGCATAAAACAATTTCGATTACCTAGTAACTACTTGTATATATTCGTATAAAATATTACAAAATGATAAGTAGGTACATACTTGAATATATATGTGTACACTTAGTATTATTATGCTTCATTAAGGTATACACTTTTCAATTATAATGTACTTTTATTTTTAACACATGTTTAAAATATATTTTTTATTTACATATAATATGTACTTATATTTTATTAATGTGATATTATGAACGTACTATAAATATTAATATATATATAATAATCATTGATATGCATATTATGTCCTATGTAAAAAAACTTATGCACTTGTGTCTCCCATAAGATTATAAGTATTTTATTAAAATATCGCCTGCCAACCTGAAACAGGATATAAGTATAAGATTATAAGATAAGTGTATATATAAGTGAAAAAACAACTTATGATAAGTATTTCCGACGTGAAACAGGTTCCTGTTATGAATGTATTTCTGAAGGCAGAATTTATTTGCTTGTCGGTGGCTTGATGGAAGATGTAATCTTTATACTTAATTGTTGGATTAAGATCTGGTAAAATTGATCAAATGAATTACCCACCCTCTTGTCGCCTTGTTAATAAAAATGTGTTTGTGATAATTGAGTGAAACGTTGAATAGCTTCTTCATAGCTGTTATACCTTGTCAGAAATGTAGCCAATGTAAAGTACAAATCAAATATGTACGCATAAATATCAAGTCCAATATAATATTGTTACATTATAGAAAAGTATAGAAGTGCAGTCATCTTTTAATTGATAGTAAATAAAAAGACAGTATTATTAGGTCATTTCATATGAAAATTAATTGTTAATATTTTAAACAATATTTTGTTTTACGTAATTCACAGTTGTTGTAAATATAGATTCCAAATTAAATATATCTTCAATGTTTTCTGATACCTTCCTTTTTTTATTATTTTGTAATTGTTTTTAATATCATATTGTAGATGGCCCGAAGCCGAAGTTTTTGACAAGAGAGACTAAATTAATGGCCCCTACACCCATTTTACCACAAGGTATTTAAATCATATTTGATATAATTTTATTTATAGTCTTATTATTATTTAAACATATTTTAAAGAAGAGTTTATGATGATGAATTTTTTTGCTATAATCCTGATCACAATATTCTTATGATTATGTTTCCGTTATTTATAAACATCTCATTAATATATATACCTACAATTTAGCAAGCGTTGAAAACAAGAAAAATGTTACCATTGACAAGGATTCTTACTGATTTTTAAATGATAAACTATTTTATGAATATTAAAACATTTGTAAGGTTTTCTTATGGTCTTTAAAATTTTTAACTAAAGTCATCTGAAATTAAAATTAAATATTTTAAGACTAATTCAAAAATATATATTTAAATTTATTTTTGAGAACAATTATATAACAATGATGTAACAATAATTTATAATATAACATTTTAATGTTACTTCCATAAATAATGAATAATAATGAATAATACAAAATACATGTTGCAAATATTTTCATCTGCATTATATGTTTGATGATTATAAAAACATATTCGTATCTTACCAAATTTAATATAATATAGTAATACAAAAATAATTTTAAAAATATAGTTTATCTTTTTAATTTAATTATTTATATATTATAGTCAGTAAATCTTTCTTACAGCTCCGCCTGTTCAGACAGTTCAAGATATGATATCGCCTCATCCTCTTTTTGTTGTGAGTACTCTGTCAGAAATATTTTTATTGAAAATGCCGATTTATTGTTTCAACATTGCAATTGTTTAGGTTATAATATGAATATAGAAATTATGTACACATGTATAAATTTCTAAATTATAAGAGAGTAACTATCCAAAAGTTCTTTTTCAGATAATAGCCTTTTTTCTGCTAATTATATGAACTTCATAGAATACAAACAATATATGTATAAAAACGGCAAAAAAATTGTTAATTAAGTTGATAATATATCACTATACATATATAGTCATAACTCATTTGATCTTCAAAATTCCACCTAAGTGATGTTTCCTTCTTAAGGCCTATGTACACTGAACGCAGCGCGGCGCGGCGCGTTGAAAATGCAATCTACACCGAACGCGTCACAGTGCAGCAAAAATCGATACACTCTCTGCAGAAAATTTACATATAAATAGAAAAGAAGGAGGACAGTATACTGAGTCAGTGAGCCATGGTGATATTGATTTTTGACGCGCGTAAAGTTGAGAATTTTCATCATTGATTTTCGACTGAAAGCGCTGCTTTCGGTGTGCATTGTCCCATAAGATTTAATGCTTTTTAACTTTTTTACGCGCTGCGCCGTGTTCAGTGTTCATAGGCCTTTATACTGTATGTAATGTATTACGAGTTAAGTATCATATGTTTCATGAATCGTATGAATATGTTATCTACTTTTCAGATTATGCATTATATCTTAATAGCTTATTAACTCTAATTACATTTAGAATGACATTATACATATTTTTTAAGCTATTCACAGACCCGTGTATATGTAATATGTACAATACGAAATACGCGTTTATTTCATATTGATATACTTGAACCTCTCATATCTGTGTATCTGGCGATACTTTATTTTGTTGACAAATAAGCACTGCTGTTTGAATATGTGATGAATTATTGTGTCTATAATACAATAAATCAGTAATATGATATAATAATTAGGATGAAGAGGCCCCTGTTCCAACACTGGCTGGTTACTTAGCTGCTAAAGATGAGGAATATCGTCCAGTATCACACTCATCAGATGATGGAAAAGAGAGAAACGTAAATAACAAATATTATATCTCTTTCTTAACTCTAGCTGTTATATTATAAAGAAATGAATCTAGTTTTTAATATGTGGTTACTATATATTTCATTTTACAGAAATGTTTACAGTTTTGGTGTCCACAAAAGGTTTAGTGTTTTGATATAATTTTTAATAATCATAATGTTGTGTATAAACTTTTAAATTACTAAATAAATGTCGTCTTTCACTTTCAGAGAAAAGCGCAATTGGGAGTAATATTTGGTGTGTTTTTTCCGAATATCCAGAACATATTTGGCGTGCTTATGTTTCTGCGTTTATTTTGGGTGGTTGGTTGTGCTGGTTTAATTGAGTCTTTTTCTATTGTTTTCATTTGTTGTCTTTGTGTAAGTACGTTTATTCTGGTTTTGTCATAACCATGGTATATATATAATAATGCAAATGTTATAGTTATTTTATTATTAAATTAATTCATAATTAATTCTAAATGGAATCAAAACTTTGGTTAAATATCAATTAAACTGCATTGTCTTATAAAAATCTGACCTCATAATAAGGGTAGATTAAAATATTAATAAAAATACAATTACAATAAATACAATTGATTAATTATTTATTTATATGACTATGTAAAGATTCGATTTCTATATTGATTAATCCTTTTATGAAACTTTACTTTTTCTGCTTTGCTTTACTATTGAACATTATAATTTAACTGAATTGATCAAATTTTCATACTCTATATATAATATTAAAGCGAAAGTACCAAAATGGAAGAAAAATAAGCATATCATTTTATTATGAAATGTGTTAATATTATATTTGTCTGTTGCTTTGCTAGTTTATATGAAAGATATTTAATTTATGCATCATAAACTAGATTGACAGTTTTAAGGAAATTTAAACTAAATTTTGTGTAACTGTACGTTTCACTTGGTCTTATCTCATTTGATATTCCTATTGTTATATCTTAATTGAGTTACGTAATCACTTTGACTATGATTCAGTTGCATTTCTTCTTATTCATATATTTAAACGTTTATAATTCAATCCGGCTGTCACTGTCGATCATGTAATTTATTAAAAGCTAATAGAGGTGGTGATATATTGTGTCGTGGTGCATTTATATTGCATTTTAATTACAATTATAATGGCAAACGTTGTTAGAGATGCAGCGTTGTTAACTGTAAAGTAATAACAATAACATAAAATTAAAAAAATAATTTCTTCAACTGGAAATCATATGCATTTGTCTTTTAATTCTAAAATTGATCTTAAAATATCCATCGAGTCAGCCAAAATGTCTGCAAAAAACACATTTCACTCATTGAAACAAAGACAGACGTTTTCAGATTTTAGATCTCCCCTGAAATGTTTTTATAAGTGTATACATTACATGTTATGAATATTGGTATTATAATTCCAGTGTGCATTTGTCTACTGCGGGCTGAAATCATTTCCACATACACTAGCCTAAGATATTCAATCTTACTGCGACAGCGTGTGCACAGTATATATCCTGCAATTCCAATCAACTACATTTTTTTATTTTAAAAGGCCATGATTACTATTCTTATTGAAGTCTTTCCAGGAGCACATATATACGTAGATGCTTTTTTTCATTTTGCACATAGAATTTGGCATCGAGTTCAATATCTAGGATTGATTGTTCGATATCGAGACGATCCTGCAGTCAATCGTCTTGTAAGAAGAGCTATGACTCTTTCACCGGTGCCGACTGCTCATCTGGACGACATGTGGATTGAGGCCATGAATGCGGGCATCTCTTGCGCTGGCGGCAGCATAGCCTTTGCTCAGCTTTGGACTGGGAACTCCTCCCTTTTCACCGCTTACTGCCATCATATCGAGCTTTCCGACTTCCCCTTTGCCCTTTCTGTCTTTTGACTCAGGAGGACTTGTCCCAGCACCTTTTTCTTTTCTGCCCTTCTCACCTTGTCTCTCGTCTCTCTATTTTTGGCGACAACCCTTTCTTCAGAATCTTTGCAGACGGGGCCAAGACGCTGACATTCCTCAGAGAGATCGGGATTTTAACGCGCCCCTCTCCCCCTCCACCGGAAATAACGAAGAAGGAAAGAAATAGAAAACATATTGCGTTTATTATACTAACTTGTGAAACTCTCCCAAACTAACGCCGGAAATATCGGCTCGTAACGCGTCTTGTCAGACTTAAAACAAAGCTTGAAGATAGCTATAGATCAAGCCGTACTACTATTCTTGCTCTATTGGTGCAATTTTAGCCTTCAATGTTTTACTTTAACACATGGTCTACCTACTTAATTTATAATCATTGTACCATTTGTAATAACTTTGAGTTTAAAATTGTATTAATAAATTAACAATTAAAATTTAAGACGAAATAAAATAAGATGAAGTGAAATAACACGATCAAATGAGTAAGACTAAATGGAATAAGACGAAGTAAGACACTGTAAGCGCATTGTAGTATTGGATTTTTCATTATTTAAATGATACAGTTTTTTGGTAATCAACAATATATTTATTTTTTAAAACGATATAATAAATCATATTATTTATTGTGAACCTAATTCTGTTACTTATGACTACGGTAAATTGCACGTCAAAATAATGTAATTATATAAATTAGCTCATTACTTGATATGCTCTGTAACACATTTAAATTATAATGTATATTAAATTTGAATAATTGAATAATTTTGTAACTGTATCAATTTTGTGTAAATATAGTTAAAGAATATTATTATACATATGTTTTTAAATACACATATATTTTAGACTCTTTTGACAAGTATCTCATTAAGTGCGATTGCGACCAATGGAGTTGTCAGAGGTAACATAAACATTAATTTAGAATTAATCATTTTTTTATATACATTCAATATACCTTTCATGCTTATGAATATATATTTATTTTTAAAATGATTTTTTCAAGAAAAGAATTTTATCGTACAATCTTAAATTAGGTTTTATTTTATCTGAAAAATCAAATTTGTATTCTATTTATTTTAAGGTGGAGGTTCCTACTTCCTTCTTTCACGCAATCTTGGCCCAGAGTTTGGGACAGCTATTGGTATTCTGTTTTACTTTGCTAATACCGTGGCTGTTGCAATGTATCTAACAGGAGGTGTCGAAATTTTTCTTGTGAGTAGTTTAATTTATTTATGCATAAATGACATAACACATCAAAATATTAAGTATTTAGATATACTATTTTAAGTGTATGTTACTACCATAGCTATTTATTTTACTTTATATAAATATGTATATTTATGTATATATATTGTTTAATTGCAATGATTACTACATAATATTATTATATTTTAGAAGTATAATTAAAATCTTCTGTCGTTAAAATTAGCAAATTATTCCGAAACTATGTAATATAAGTAACTATGTATATCTTTAACTATATATATATATAACGTTTCTTAAGTAAGATGTAGTTTCCTTTGAGTAGCATTTTTTCATTAATTTAAATAAAATAAAATAGAATAAAATAACCATACTACTCGTTGATTAAAATAGAACGTTATATTTCGGTGTAAAACACCTTCTTCAGACGAAGTAAAAGATAAAAGTGAGAGAATGTACAAGGGATACGTGTTTTTTCTCTCTCATTTACAGATCACTACTCATTACTAATCCGTACATAATCTTTATATGCTACCCATATTACTTTAACATGTATCCCTTGTACATTCTCTTACTTTTATCTTTTACTTCGTCTGAAGAAGGTGTCTTACACCTAAATATAACGTTCTATTTTAATCAATTGGTATTCCTGGCTATTTTATTTTATATAACGTTACTAATATTTTAAAATATTATTTTTGTTTATTTGAGGTGTTTTTCTATTAGAAAAGTATACTTACTATATCTGTTCTAATACCATAGTATATTTTATTATTTTCATAATGCTCTTCGTGGTAACTTTGTTGTTTATAATAAAATACATCTCCATTCTTCAAATTTTCATGATTTTTGTACTTTAACACTAAACCATCCAAACTCTTTTAACTACATCCATCTTGCAAAATAATCAATTTATTTATTTGTTGATTACAAAACTGAAATGGTTAAATCTATCTCAGTCAATTAATTTGATTATATTTATTTCTTACTCTATTTTTCAAAAATGCTATAGCTATTTATCAATTAATAATCTTGGTAGTGGCTTGAATAATGTAATTAAATAATATCATGGTTGTTATTATTGTACAGATTGTTTGAGGAAAATGTCACCTTTTAAATATTCACAAATTATGTTTTTATACAGTTAATAATATCTTTATACGAAACTTCAGTCCAAGTATATTGGTATAGAAGATATTCCAGCAATAAATTATGTGTTTTCAATAACGATATACCTATTTTAAATGTACAAAGTTGGCTAGTTATAGACATTGTTTTTGACTACTTTAAATAATTTCTGTTGGTTATGATGACGTTTCTGCAATAATTTTGGACAATTCTTTGTTTAGTTTCTAAGCTGTCAAAGACAAAAAAAATTGTTAAGAAATACACACATTTCTTTAATGATATCAAACGTAAAATTAGATCGGTTTTTCGATATAGACAATTTGATTAACTTTCTAATGATCATATTTAAGTTGATTTGTTTCTAGATTCAAAGTACAAGAAATACTGGTCCATGTGTTAAAGAGATGGCTGCATTTCTGCAAATAGAGTACACAAGATTGATGAGAGAATAGAAGCCATAGAAGAGAGAGAGAGAATAGAATAGAATAGAATAGAATGGAGAGAGCCATAGAAGAACTCACAATAGTTGATATAGGTATTATTGGGTCCGGTACAGAGTGACACGATTTTCAAAGAGTACATTTTTCCCGCAATAGTGCATCTGGCTGCACTCCTATGTAATAATCCACTAATGTTGTGCCGTCGTTTCACTTAATGAGATAAGGTGATAGGATGGCTGACAAAAAGGACATGTCATAGAATTGGAACAAATTTAGTTACTAAGTTAGGTACTAGAGATGTTTTTCCTTAAGGTATAGGTCTGTGATAGTCCAGATCATAGAGTATAATAATACTATGGTCCATATGGTCCAGGGTACAATAACAAGAGCAGGGGCGTATTCAGAAATCTGTGGGGAGGGGGAGCGCGTAGGATTATCTTACAACATCTTAAATATCTTAAATAATTAAAATTGCTCACTAATAATGATTATTTATATTACAACTTCGTTCACTGTGACGTATAATTCTTTTGGATATGACCTTGAGATAAAAACATTCAGTAGTTTAGATTTGTAATCAACAGTGACAGATTTGTTACCTCTATAATCAAATTTGTATTTATAATAATAGTAATAATTAAGTATGAGATTAAAATGGTAAAGTATATATTTCTATGATGAGTAATTGACATAATTCAGAATAATATTTTTTTACATATATATATATATATATATTATTTAAAGGAAAACAAAAACAAATGAAAATGAAAATATAATTTAAGTTTACAATGAATAACATTATAAAATAAATTATTCAATATTCTTTATAATCTAAACTGTCTAATGTTTGCACCCTATAATATCGTATCTATAAATAAAAATACACCTGTAGATGGCCGTATACACATATGCATTAAGAAATTATTCATTTATTACAGTATAATTTTAGTATTTTTACAATGAACTCCAAAAATTATACTAGGTAAAACGTTAAATTCAAAACTATATCACGAAATTGAATACTTCGCAAACATCATTTTCAATAAAAACAGTTTTTTAGATGCTATTTTTATTGTTTTGAAAATATTTATCAATATTTAACTAAATGATTCATACAGCACAAACGTCTAAACAAACTTTGCGTTTTTAAGTTCATTCTCAATACTATACATGTCTTGGCTTATGTTATTTAAACAGATTTCACTTTTTTTTAAATATACTTTATTGAACTGTATGTGAAAAATATATATTTTAGCTTGCATCGTACGTAATTTTTTGCTTGAATACCAAATTGAAAATGTCGCCAATTAGCAACAAGCTGTTGCATGTTAACTAACTTGTAACATTGATATTAATTCATTATATGTATGCATATATTGAGTATATCGTATAGTCTGCAAATTGTTAATAGATTAATGCATAGGTGTGAATATTTCCTGTACAGTAACTATAAATATATACCTACTATAGTTGTACTGTATTCATTACATCTGATAACAGTATGGTAGACATCTGTGTCGTACAAATTAAATATTACTTCTCAATTTTAAAAGTAAATCAATTGTTATTTATATGCATGTGTAGATATTTAATTTATAATATGTAAAGAGAACAGTTCTTGAATGAAAGTATGATACGCTTATAACTTTTTTACCGATCTTACAAAGGGGGGGGGGGAGCGCGCGCTCTACTGGTTCCATTTCAAATACTTTATCTAGAAAACCCTTTTTAATAATTTTTGGAATTTAAAGTGAATAAAATGACTTATAATTATTGTTTTAATGGTTTTCCCGATTAAATTTGAACGAAAATTATATCAAATCTGACATAACTACATCAAATATGAATTCCAAATTTTAGTGGACAACAAATTTGTAAATAAGGAGGTCAAATTCGATATACATCAAATATGGAATCAAATTTCAAGTGGCCAGCAAATTTGGAAATAAGGTTATCAAATGTGAGATACAGAATTCAAATTTGACATACAGTAATCAAATTAAACAATTTAATACTTATATTTAGCCCTATTTAAACATTTTCTTACGATTATTCTGAATGCCAAGGGACTATTGACATATTTAGGGATTAGTATAATTCCTTCTTTCTTTATTCTTAAATACTATATATTTATAAATATATTATTGGCATATATGTATAAAATTTGAAGATATTGACTAACCGTCTTAAATATATTCATATAATCATTCTTAAAATATAAGAGAGTATTTACTTACATACTTTGTAAATACTTATCTAAACTAAGCGCACTGCAAAAAAAAGAACGCATGTGGAACACATAGAACGCATGCGGGAACACATAGAACGCATGGGGAACACATAGAACGTATGCGTTATGCATATTCTATGTGTTCTCAATTTTTTTATCCGTTCTCTATGTGTTCCCAATTTTGTTTATCGAATTTGGGAACACATGTTCTGCCAGAACGCATAAAATTTAAGCGTTCCTAACTTATGCATTCCTAATTTATGATTTCCAAATTTATACGTTCTACAAATTCTATAGCCTGTATTTTAAAACTTTCTTTCTACTACAGTCAATAATTCAATTTGGAGGGGTGGCAATAGTTATTAGGGTATTAAAGTATCAAAATGTTCTTATCTAATAATTCTTATTATAACTAACTAATTGTTATTTTGTAACTATATCAATAAATTTTAATTTTAATCATTACAATAGTCGTCATAATTCTTAACTGCAGTCATAATTATGTATGACTATAATCTAGAAAAAGGCTAGATGAAGGATGAGTCTTCCTCGAAATTATATTTGTAAATAATCTTACAATTAATCGTATAATATTTTATTTGTTTACAATTTTTATGAAGTACTTACAAGATATTGGTAGTTGATTAAGACCATAGAACAGTTTATACATAGTTTCGTAAAACCGGATTTAAGTAAAAAAAGTGGAGGTTGAGGTCACCCTCCAATGGCGAAAGATAGAAAAACACTTGTTCTAAATTTTTCTAACCATTGTCTATGTTTTGCCAATTTATTACATTTTTGCGTTAATTACAATTTTATTTATTACTTTCCATTTAAATAAAATGTAGACAAGCATATATAAAGGTTTGTTATAATAATCTGTGACTCAAGGAGTGACCGTGAATACAGGCAACAACCAATATTAATATATTGGTTGTTATTATATTATAGTTAAATACTCATCATGTCAGACGTTGCCATATTTCTTTTTTTGGGGGAGGGGGACATTTCAATTGATTTTCTCAATGAAATTCGTGATTATAAACCAATAAACATGGATAAATGTGCAAAACTTATACGTTAATGATATTACGCAGCTTCGTCATTTGGATATCAATATAACTAATGTAAGTTTATTTCCTCTTGGTTGATCTATATTTTGTTAAAAACAATTTAACTTTCAATTTCGTTATATTACCGTGCTGAACAGTGCTCACTGTGATTCTTGCGATAAAATTATTTTGATATTATTGAAATATTAATAATTGATTTGTTAATAAACGACAGTTTCCTAAAACTTTATAAACACCTTTATCATTTTTACAAATAATTTTCAGTGTCATATTTTTTTGTAATTACAGTATTTAACTATTCCGTACTACGAATAGTTTTAGTAGTATTATTTTAGTACCTATTAATTTTTAGTAATAGTATTTTAATTGGTCTTTTCGTTTAATTTCATCTTTCATTTGAAAGTACAATACATATTTGCATATTTTATATCATCGTACAGTAGTAGGAGTAGCATTATTCAGTAAAAAATATACTTATATAAAAAAAGTACATTTCAACCATAATATTAATAGTAATACATTATTTTTATTGAAACAAAATATTTTATAAATAATAAAAGATAATTGTATCATATATTACTATATTATTTTAAACAAAAGCACATTTTAAATTTACATACTGATAGTATTATTAAATATTTAATTAGTATTTGTAAAAAACAATTTATAAAGTACACTTTATCATAGTGAGTGTCTGTGGCATATCTACTTATATTTTGTTATACTATTATAATGTTATTTTTTTTAATTGATCTATAGTTACAATCTATTGGTAACAATAACTTTGCATGTTTTGAAATGCGCGTATACAAACCAAATATACATTTCCGAAGATATATTACTTCTTCATTTTACAACGTACATATATATAACGTGTGTATACTATACTTATAGTATTATAATTAATAGGACTATAAGTGTCACTTTTATATTATTATAATATAAAATACAATGTGTTAAAAGGCCTATACTTTAATACTAGTATTTAAAAAAAATATTTTCAAGTCATTCATAGACATAACCTTTTTACTTTTTATTCTCTGATACGTACTTAATGTTAGTATTACTGATAGATAAGTGTGCTGGTATAGTATTACTATTTTAATAAAATATTCAACAGACTTCCTTCCATACAATTTTTAAATCAATTTTGGTAACTTCAAACAATTAAAATATTTTCAGTTATATATTTATTTAAAAAAATATATAATATTTATACTGCAATAACTTGTATTGATAAATTTAAAAATATTTAATTAGAAAAAATATAAAAATATTATAAAACTTCACCTTATGCTACAAAGGAACGGCAGGCCATCTAGAAAATCTAATAGCTGAACATAATTATATACATTCTGCATACTTTTTCCAGATGTGCAACTAACCCCAAAGTTCCATTATATGATACATTTTCTCCAACAGATTTTGGAATTTGGGCCGCTTCGCCATCAGCGGTGTATGCGTTGGGAAGCTCACTACCAGAAGCTTAAAAGTAAAATGATGGAACTACAAACATTTATTATTCTCCATATCAATGCACCATCAATATCTAATTTGTTTTCACCAAACCTCAGCATTCACTGGGAATAATTTAAATTACTTATATGCTGGTGACATCACAGGTAAAATTAAACTGTTAGACAGCAAAGATTGTCCATCATATATATCATAGACACTTTGTCTGAAATTGGAAATGTTCATATGAAACTAATTGTGTAGAGATCCATGGCCATAAATACACCTTGAACACAATTGTTGTCACAAATGCAATTGATGCTGTCCCACAATTTGCAATTCTGAAAAAAATAACAATCTCAAATGAGACTAAATTATTCTTTGTTTATCGTTAAGTTAAAAAAAGTGCGTCAGCAATTAGCTTGAGAGATGCTAGCAGTTCTAGTCATTAATGCTAAGAAGAATAGGCCAAACCAAAAACAAGTGTCAGCAATTAGCTTGAGAGATGCTAGCAGCTCTAGTCATTAATGCTAAGGAGAATAGACAAAGCCAAGAACAAGAACGTCAGCAATTAGTTTGAGAGAAGCAAGCAGCTCTAGTCATTAATGCTAAGGAGAATAGGCCAAGCCAAAAACAAGAGCGTCAGCTATCAGCTTGAGAGATGCCAGCAACTCCAATCATTAATGCTAAGGAGAATAGACCAAACCATGAACAAGAGTGCCAGCAATTAGCTTGAGAGATTCTAGCAGCTATAGTAATTAATGCCAAGGATAATAGTTAAAGCCAAGAATAAGAGTGTCAGCAAATAGCTTGAGAGATTCTAGCAGCTCTAGTCATTAATGCTAAGGGAAAATAGGCCAAATGCGTCAGCCATTAGCTTAGATGCTAACATCTCTAGTCATTAATGCTAAAGAGAATAGGTCAAGCCAAGAACAAGAACGTCAGCTATTAGCTTGAAAATTCTAGTAGCTCCAGTCATTAATGCTAAGGAGAATTGGCCAAACCAAGAACAAGAGTGTCAGCAATTAGCTTGAGAGATACCAGCAGCTCTAGTCATTAATTCAAAGGAGAATAGACTAAGCCAAGAACAAGAGCATCGTCAATTAGCTTGAGAGATGCTAGCAGCTCTAGTTATTAATGCTAAGGAGAATAGGCCAAGCCAAGAATAAGAGTGTCAGTGACTAGCTTGAGAGATGCTATCAGCTCTAGTCATTAATGCTAAGGAGAATATTCCAATATATTTAATATCGTCCTGTTGGAAATGCAATCGAAAAATACCGAAAACGCCACCGCTTTTTATCAAAGGAGCCCCGTGTGATTTAGTCAATCAGTTGTTTGTGATATTCTCTACTGCATTGCATCATTTCCTCGAACACTGTTGGGTCCTGATCACTTTAAAAAA
>JAYRBW010004386.1:0-13775 GCA_036023295.1 Invenusta paracnida | reverse complement strand
GTGACCAGTGCAGCGTCGATTACTCCAGCACCTGTTCCTGCTTCTTCTGTTGAGCCCAATGTGACCAGTGCAGCGTCGATTACTCCAGCACCTGTTCCTGCTTCTTCTGTTGAGCCCAATGTGACCAGTGCAGCGTCAGTTCCTCTACCAGGCCATTTAGCGCCTGCTGACAGATTGTACAATGACTTAGGACATTTTATCTTAGCCACAATGTCTGAAGCTGAAGTTCGATTTGAGATAAACAGAATGAGCGATGCGCAGAAACTGCATTTACTGAAGCATCACTTCAGTCCTCCAAGTAATTACACGTTTCCCTCTGTGCATCTTAATGGCTGCAATCGTGCGCTCAAATTCTCCTGGCTTGAAAAGTACCCTTGGCTTGCTTACAGCCCAGCGCTTGACTGTGTTTTTTGCCGCTTCTGTTCATTGTTTTCGCAAGACCGATCGATGAAGGCAGCTTTAGTGAACTTACCATTCAAAAACTGGACAAGGTGTTCCATTGCTTTCAAAGAGCATCATTCATCAACTGTGCATTTCGATGCAGTGAATTTCGCCCATGCCTTCGAAGAAAGTCGACAAGTTGTGAACAAGACAATTCCTTTCTTGTTGGACAAAAATGCAGAGAAACTTCTCACTCAGAATAGGGAGATTTTGAGTTTCATAATTAAAACCATTGTTTTATGTAGTAAACAGTGCATCGCTCTTAGAGGAAGTTCAGAGAAGTTAAAGGATCCCGGAAATTGTGGAAACTTTCTTGCAATTCTAAAGTTGATCAGCGAAAATAACGAGGTACTACAGAAACACCTGACTAATCCCGCAAAGAAGAATGCCACCTACATTTCTCCTGACATTCAAAACCAGTTGATCCATATAATCGGCATTGATATAATTCAGTCAGAAATTGTCAAAGAAATCAGGAAAGCAAATTTCTACGCAATTCTTGCAGATGAAACAACTTCACACAATAAGGAACAATTGTGTTTTTCCATTAGATTTGTTGATAACGATAAAAATATACGCGAAGAATTCATTGAATTCGTCAACGTTATTCGCATCACTGGAGAAGCTCTTGCATCTGCTTTGTTAAGATGTTTGGAAAATCTTGGTCTTCCTGTTGAAGGTATTCGAGGCCAGGGCTACGACGGTGCCTCTTCAATGTCAAGTGAACGGGTAGGCGTACAGGCACGTATAAAAAGAGAAGAGCCTAAGGCGTTGTATACGCACTGCAGTAGCCATGCGTTGAACTTGGTTATTGCCCACTCCTGTAGTTTGCCTTTCGTTCGAAACATGCTGGACAAAATAAAAGACACATTCCTGTTCTTTTCGAAGAGTCCCAAACGGGAAGCACTGCTTAAAGACATCGTCCAAAAGTCAAACCTGCATTCTTCAAGCAATAGAAGCAGGAGTGTTTTGTTGGAGCTTTGCAAAACTCGCTGGACAGAACGGCACGACTCCTACATACACTTTTACCAAGCCTTCTGCTACATCGTGAAATCCCCCGAAGTCATCGGTTTTGGACTGCATGCAGATGAAGGGTTTGATCCCCAAGTCGCTGAGAAGGAGGATTGGGATAGCGAAAGCAAGACGCGTGCGATCTGTCTCTTGAACAGCCTGTGCGATTTTTCATTCATTGTCACCTTTTTGACAGTCTACAAGCTCTTGTCCCGCTTGGACGGTGTAACTGTTTTATTGCAGAAAGAAGCGAACGACATTGTGAAGGCAATGCAGATGGTGGATGACTGCAAGAAGGAGCTTCATCAAGTTAGAGATACTGCAGAGCAGTATTTTGAGGGGGTGTTTTGCCATGCTGTGCGCATGGCGAAGGAGGTGGGCGTAGAGCCAAGTACGCCTAGAGTGGCCAAGCGGCAGCGTCACCGGCAGAATGTTGATGCAGATTCGCCTGAGCAGTACTACTTGCGTAATGTCGCCATTCCCTTCATGGACCACCTCTGCGCCGAATTAGATTCTCAGTTTTCAGAGAAAAGCACACTTGCCTTGAAGCTGTTGAACCTTATTCCGCATGTTCTGCTCACACAAGACGTCAAATTCGGCGACATTGAGGAGCTCTGCGAATTCTACTACAGTGACCTGCCAAACCCTGGTGTCGTCAAAGAGGAGTTCAACGCGTGGAAAAACAAATGGCAATCATCCTCTGAAAAGGTTGTCAGCGAGAGTGTGGCGGATACATTAAACCAATGCAACCAGTTCCTGTATCCAAATATATTTGAATTACTTAAAATTGTGTGTGTTATCCCCGTGATGTCAGCGGTGTGTGAATGTAGCTTTAGTGCACTTAGACGTCTGGATACTTATATGCGGAATAGCATGACCCAAGATCGCTTGTCTGCACTTGCATTAATGCACATTCATTATGATACTAAAATTGACACAGAGCAGGTTATTGATATATTTTGTAAAAAATATCCCCGAAGAATTATGTTTCAGAATTTTTTACACTAAAACACACAATGACATTATGTTTTTACAATACAATTTATCACGTACATTTGCCTGTTTCTTACGGTTTGAAATGCACCGTCAAACTTCCTATATTTTATACCTATGTAATTAAGTGTGTATATATTCATGTATATACATTTTGTATCATTAAATTACGCCTGTATAAAGTATGAAAAGTTTAATTTATGAGTCATAATACCTCATAGCGATTTATTTTAATAAATTAACTGTATAAGCAAATTCTCCTGTACTAATATGTTAATTTTTCTTGTTAACTTAATACATACCTACTTATTTTTTTAAATAAAAATTATAGTGCCCCTATTTATAAAATTCGATCGGCCCCTCCAAAATCCTGGCTACGGCCCTGAAGAGTATTAAATATTTCTTGTTTATAATTTATTACTGAAACATACATATAAGTTAAGGTATTTGTCTTGATGAGTAACAGCATTATTGACAGAGGATATTGTTAATTTGGTTGAGTTTTCTTAATAGGTGATGTCCAAATTATTAAAATATGATAATCTTTAGTAATTTATTAAGTTGTTGCATATGGTAATCTAGGTTGTAAACTCATTGTGCTTACAAATATCATGCAAATTAAGAATTTTATCATTAATGTTGCCTAATCCAATTTCCCTATAGAACTGTACTTTTGTCTCCAATTTTGATATCCATATCTTTACAGGTGATAATTTCTTTTGTTTTAGGCAGTTGACAGTTTAAAGTTTGTCATAGTCTAAGTTATTTATCTTAACTTCTTTACAAGTTAAAATTAGAATACACAATAGATATTTGTTTAAGGTTTGTAATAATCTTAACACTAATGAGTCTTTAAGAGTACCTACTATAAGATATCATAGCTTTGATGTATTGCTTATAGGTGTAAATTGAAACATTCTGATATGTACATATTCATTTTCAGAGTAGATGACTGTGTTACCATTGTTGGTTAAACAGCCACCTATAAAATAGCATTGTACTTTTAGGTGTAATTATAATATGCATACCTATATTAGTAATAGAAACAGTACTATATATTAATTATAATAATCAATTATTATGTAATGTATATGTTCAGTTTCCCCAGATGGTTTCTGTACCCTTTATAAAACATGTATCAGGGTGTTCACATGTATGCAAAATTCACATATATATGTGAATTATACATGAATTTCCAATTTAGTCAAAATATACCTGAAACATGGTTCCCACTCTTCTGGAAAACCTGGAAAAGTCAGGGAATTTTGGTCCTTTTAGGTGATTTGGAGAAAAGTTCAGGGAATTTTCGTAAAGTTTGGTAATTTTCAAAAAAGGTTATAAATATATTTTATATATTATATAATACTTATATTTAAAAATGTTTGCCTCTTCCAGAAAAAAATAACTACAGAAATAGATTTTATTTTTGTACAAAATCAGGCTATATTGAACCTTAAATGAAATAATCTAAGTAACAATGATTGCCTTTCTTTATATATGTATATGTATTGTATATGTTATGATATTTGTATAGAAGTTTTATCACATTATTTATAAATAGAAGTAGGGTGTTTTTATATTGATATAATGTTGAAACATAGTAAAAACATTATGGTACACTAAACATGTTGAAACACACTAAACACATACAGGTACATTATTAATTTCCTATTGTTATAATATTTCCTGACTTTTTCTGGATTTTTGGAAATATGGTCAGGGAAAACCTGGAAAAGTTGAGGAATTTTTTTCTGAAAATTCCATGGGAACCATGTCTGAAATTTGAATAGAAATAGTTTGGGATACTAAAATATGGGATTGTCCTTATAAATTACTATTACTATTAGGCTAAAATGCATTAAAAGGCATATTTTTGGTATCAGTAGAATTTCCAAGTGGCCAAAGCCAGGAATAAAATGCACCAGGGATAATCATTTAAAAAAGTGTCTAGATAGTAGATACTTTTTTAAGAGGGTCAATTTCAATGAACAATTGTTTCTTCTTCTTATTATTTTTGTCAGAATTATTGATTGATATTGATGTTTTATATGAAAATGCATTTCTGTATAAAATTGATCATTTCAGAATAATTGCTTGAATTATAATCAATAAAAACTGTTCAAGAATCTTACATAATAATATGTATTAAAATAAAAGTGCAGATTCATTGAAGTGAAAATAAAACCACACTAGAGTATAGACAGAAAAATCAAAGGCCATATAATATTAAACTAAAGCAAAATATAACTATTTTGAAGCAGAGTAGATACCATAAAGTTTGATACAGCAAAATATCTTAAGGTTTTTATTTTGATAAAAATGTTTAATTTTTATATTCAAGTGTTCATACTAAAATCTACATATATATATTATATGTGTATTCTATAACTCATACTATTTAGAATGAATATATAGATATTTTTAATTAATATTATTAACAATAAACTATGCAAGAATATTTTTTATCATATTTTACAAGAATTTTACAAATAAATAAGTAATTATTATTTACATTGCATACATAAAATTATACTAATAATAATAAGATAATATTTTGCAAAAAAATAAATTTATAATTAAACAAAATGACTGCATTACAAAAATGAAAGCTAAAAACAAAGCTCTTCAAGACAAAAACTTAAATGATATTGATGATATGAAGTAAACTCATTAAACAAATTGAAATAAAAATAGTGCCAAGATTTTAAAAACAAAAAGTTAAAATGATATTGATGATAATAATATTGATTATTTTAATCATATCAAATAATACAGCCATCAAAGAAATCGATATAAATATGGTGCCAAGATATAGTTGTTACAATACTTTCTGTTTAAAATGCATAAATGTATAGATCAATATGAAACATTTAAAGTATATGTCTAAACTATAAAATTAAAAAAATATGGCAACAAAAAATTCTTTACAATGGAATATTTTTTATAAACCTTTTAGAAATGAAGCCCACATAAATGCCAAAAGTAGTTCTTTGAAGTAAGCCAATTTTTATATAGTAAAATTATATAATTTATATCATTGCCAGGATTTTTTCATAGTTTGTGTTGACATATATATTTTTTTTGAATTTTACAGTTTTTTTATTTTAATCATTACCTATTTTCTATATTTATCTATACATTTATGCATTTTAAACAGAAAGTATTGTAATAATTATATCTTGGCATCATGCTTATATCAATTTCTTCAATGGCTATATTATGTATCATCAATATCATGTCAATGTTTTTCTCTCAAGAGGAGCTCAGTTCTTTGCTTTCAATTTTGATGCAAATGTTTTTATTTAGATACTATTAATAGTAATAGTAATACAGTGATGTTGCTGCAAAATGTTTTGGGCAGGGATAAAGCAGTTAATAGGGCACATTTCAAATTAAAGTTGCACAATTTGAATTTTACTATTACATTTATTTAATAAAAGGAGATTAATATCTCAGATGACTTTAAAATTATGTATAACTTTATGATGTTTCAAGATTTTTGAAATCATCTCATCAAAAGGGCAGGGTGGGCTTTAGTTCACCTGCCCCATACATAGATATGCATGCCTGACTATACTATAACCAAAGTAAGTATAAATATAAATATGAAATATATTATTGTATATCATAATTCCCAAACACATTTTTTAATTATAATAATGGCTGGAAGACCTCATGCTCCTAATTCAATAATGGAGTTATTACATCCAGTGGCATTTCTACAGGGTAAATTTAATCACCATGATATTGTTTTATTAACATCAAGCAATGTAGAGACTATTAACTTTCTTGCATTGTATTATCTCCTATGCAAGAATGTTAATTGTGCAAATTGTAACAATGTGTGTTCTCTTGTACAATTTATGTGCAAGGAATAGATTGTTTCTGGTGGCAATGCTGGCCTTGCAATTTTATACAATCAATCCATCAGGAAGTTTTTTTTTCAAAAAATTATTAGCCTCTGCCACAATTGATTGATAATATTTATTTTTGGTCCATCAATAGCAAAGTTGTTATCATTGCAAATGAGGGCAATTGCAATGACAAACATACAGGTATTGATTGATGCAATTTTGTTGTGAGATATATGTGTACATCAGGTGAGGGATAACCCTGCAAAGATTGGAAGCTTAGATGCAGGAGCACAGCTGGTAGTCCAATTGTTGTCCAGGTGGATGAGACAAAGTATTTCTACTATAAGTATGCTTGGGGATTTTGGCAAGAAGGACACTGGGTTTTAGGGTTTGTCAAAAGGGATAATTCCAAAAATGCCTTTCTGGTTGAGGTCCACAACTGCACAGCAAACAGACTGAAAAAAATTATCCAAAATCATGTACAATTGGAATCAATGATTCATACTGATCAATGGGCACTATATAACAACATTTAAAACTTGCAACATGGCTATGCCCACATGATCATCAACCACTCCAAAAACTAGATCATCAGACAGGCATTCATACTTAAAACATAAAAAGCTTCTGGAGCCATGCCAAATGAATAGCACAAATCGTGACCTATTCCATTCTTATATCAAAGAATTTGAGTTTCATTAGGGTTGGATTACCTGTCTGTCTGGTGAAGGACAAACTTTCCAAAAAAATCAGGAAAGTATTACCCAACAATATCCTCTGTAATTTTTTTAAATTTTTTTAAAATAATAAGACATGTTTGCACATTTATAAAATGTATTTATTTTTGTTTTAATTTCTGCAAAGTATTACACAATAATATCCTATGTAAATTTCGTTTTATGTAATATTTATTCTAAAGTAATAAAGACACATTTACACCTTTTTTTCGTGTACATTTAATGGTATACATAAAATTTGTAACATGTATTGTTATTATTACATAATCCTATAATGACATATTTGATGTATGCCAATCTAAAATAGTATGTTAATAATTGTTATAACCATTTCATTTAATATATATATAGAAATGAATAGTTATATCTTCAAAGTAGATATTATATCCATATTTGTCCAAATTCCATATGTTATAATACAATTTTTAATATTAAGTAGCAAGATCATTATATTGTTTAAAAAAGTAACAAATATATGAGATCTCAGATAATGACTTTTGTTATATCAACTAAGCAAATTATCCCAATGTTGAAGTGGTATTACATGTAGAAGGCTACTTGAATAATGGATAGTAAAAAAAATACTAATTAATTAGTTCAATGCAAAAAAAGAATTTTATATTGACATTTTGTGAATGAATCTTCCATCCTGGCAATAAAAATATATCAATATTAATACACTTCCAGGATGTGTGAACTTTTATTTTGTGCCTTAATCCACTCATTGAAACGGTTAATGTAAAGATTACAAGCCTTTTTAAAATTCTACAATTACATTATTAAAACTTATTTGAGGTACACAGGCATGTCCCAATTACTGGAGGTGTAGTGAGTGGGACACAAACTTTGTATGGGGGATTATTTAAAAAATCTGTACAATAAGGACTCCAATAAAACTTAAAAATGTGGTAATTATATTTTATTTAGTTGGTCTAATGTGATAGTTAGATGTCATAACTTACCTTAGACATGAAAGACTGTAAATTGTTTATGCTTATATGTACTATGCTGCTTCTATACTTGAACAATATATATTCCTTATCAGTTGTTCCCAAGTGTAGAAATTCAAAAGTTTACTGCTAGAACTGATTATTTAAAACTTTGAGTTGTAACATGTCTACTCAAATTTTTGCTTATTATTGACCTTTGTTTGCACTTTTTATGTGAACAGTTTCTAACAAAAACTATTTGGGGAGTTGTCTAATTTTATGATGATTATTACACAATTTATGTTTGACTCATGGATATTCTAAAGCATGCAATGCAAGTATAGCAGCAATTTCAAATGTAGTTATGTTATCTTTTTAAAATATGACTTCTCTCATCCAGATTTGTATTAATGTGTCAAACTTCACAGTTTGCATGGTTCTCAAACAATATCAAGATTCTCATTGGAGATCACTTTCTTTCTTCTCTAGCAAACTTTGCAATCTTATGATGTTATATTTTGCATTTGATTGTGAGCTTTTAATAATTTACCTTGCTATTTGACATTTCTGTCACTTCATTGAAGGTAGAATTTTTTCATTCAAACTGATCACAAACCTATTTTTGATAGAACATTTGTCACTAACTTAAGAAATGTGCTTTATCTAATTGCAGGGATGGTCTGATGTGAAAATGTGAACATTTCGGATTATGAAGACAAAATGAAAAAATAAACCCTTTTCTAAAAATATTTCGAAAAATGGTTGACAGTATTTCTAAAATATTCATTTTCCTATAAATAATTTATTTTAAGTCTCGAATTTTTTGCGCTATGCTTATTTTATCACAACAATTAGAAAAATGTATTCATTTAATTATTCATAAATTAATTAATAATCCTTTCTACTTATAGAGAGAATTATTAAATATATAGATTATTATTATCAATTAATGTTCATTATAATTAAACTACATCAATTGTCATCAAAGGCCCAAATGTCATGAAGTCACTAAAAAAAGTTGAATGATTGACTTAACCCTAATATGATAAATATTAGTACATGCAATATTCACAAGTGCATGATGCTTTTTCGGCAGCTTATAATATTTTTTGGAAATGATGTGGAATCAGATGGAATTGAATTGTATTATTTTTTTAAAGCTTTGCCAGTTCAGAGAGAAGACTTTGACAAAGTCTAAGCTGAGATGAATGTTACCAAGCATGTATTTCTTCATCACCTTAACACCAGATGGCTAACTTTACAACAGGTTATAGATAGATTGATGGAACAATTGCCAGTTATCAAGAAATTCTTATTATCCTTGCGTGAGAAGAATGATGGAACAATTAGACTAATCTCAATCTTGCAAAACAAATTGCTTCTTGTGAAAATGTATTTTTTTTTAAGTCTGTGATGGTCATATTTAAAAGACTTAATCGTTTATTGCAGAGTAAAACTTCCCTGATACATTTACTCTATTAGGAACTTTCAACTCTAGTGTCCATGCTCTTACGTGGTTTTGTCAAACCAGAAGTATTTGAGGGAAAGCGTGGAACACAGCTGTATTCAATCACCTTTGATTCTGATTCTTTGCTTAAATATGCTGATATTGCGGTGCAAAGACCCATTTAAAAGAACTCCACTATTGCAAAAAGTAAGTCATACTGATTACTTTTCCTTCTTGGAGACAACTAAAGGATTTTATCAAAAGGCTGTTAACCAGCTCCTCTAACAACTGCCTTTGAACAACATTACTTTAATAGATCTGCGCGTTTTAAATCCTGTCAATAGGCAAGAAACATGATCCACAGAAGCTATTCGGCGCCTAGCAGTGACGATAAAACTTCCCACAAGATAAAATAGATGATATCACTGATGAGTGGAAACAATTCAAAGTTAACGAGTTACCCAAAATGGCAGTTGTAAAACAATGTGAAAGTTCTCAATTATCTGATGTTGATGATAATGAATTGAGCTTACCGTATTGATCTATTCTGGGTCAACTTTTTTAAAATGAGTTTTCCGAATGGTTCTTCAAGGTATTCTTGCCTATCGATCCTTATAAAGCTCTGTTTGTCTTTATCTCATGGAAATACCGACGTTGAACCCGCATGTTGGACGCAACATTGAATGGTTACAGGGCCACGTGTTCCTCCATGAAGAATCAAAATGTGTTGCCCTCAAGTTTTCCCACAACTCCAGGTTTATTAAAAGCCGTACGAAATACAAAGAGTACTTAAATACAACGTATCAAACATAAAAAAAGAAATGGAGGAAAAGTTAGCCACGTCTCAAATAACTCTTGTTATTTCATCATTAGTCAAGGCTAGCTGACGCCAAATTAAAAGAAGCAGAACATTTACGAAAAAAAGGTATGTAACAACTCAAAAGTTTATGCGTAAATTAGATAATTTCTCAATTATAATGTGAATGGAAAATTCCTAACAGGAAAAACGTTAGCTTCTTATTAAACAAAACAATACATTCCATTTTATGTATGGAAATGCTACAAATAGCAATCCGCGAAATGTTAATGCTGCAAACTCCATTTTGGAAAAAGCTGACCAACTGACACACATCCAAGATAAAAAATGAAATATTGACATTGACATCTGATATTATCAGAGACTGTTCTATGATCAGATAGTTATATTTTGTTTTTATATTCACTGTTGCTATTAATAATAGTACGTACATATATGTCTGTAGCAGTATATTTATTCTTTTTCTTGTGAACTCCCTACTGTATATTATATATACATAATATATATGTTATTGCACAAATTTTGGGTTTCTTATGTTTGGAAAAATGAAGACCCTAAGTTTTTGGTTTTTTTGGATGTGAAAATATGACACAGATAGCAGTCCATCCCTGTAATTGCTCTGATATGTAGGCACTTCGGCAAACGCGTCAATTGTTTTATTGCTGAATTCACGAGTGACGTTTTTTATATCGATTTGAATGCTAATGTAGTAGCAGACTACTTTCACGTATCCGTCCTGTAGGATCCATAACAAGCACAATGATTAACCATACGAAAAATTTGCAGAACAAGCCTGCAGGTTACAGACTCCGACATCTCTGGGTAGGAAGCTCTGTGGTGGCTTGATAGTTGTGTCATCTTAATTATTTTTGTCGTTTTGTTAATCGTATTCACTATGTTCTTGCGTGTTATATTACTATTAGCGTTGTATGTTAACTTTAATTCACTGCTGTACCTGACAGAGGACTATACACATCTCTACTGTTAACATGTATATTCTTATTTCTGTTGAATTCGTTATTCACTTTGGGATTATTTATAACAAACTTATTTGGAGAATTTATAAGAATATCAAACATATACAGGTACGATGTTCATCTTTAAAGAGTTCACGGTTATTATAATTGGAAAGTTATCTTTGCAAAAGTTATTTTGAGTGTCTAATATAAAAAATGTCAATATTTTTTTGCAAATTATTCGTCTGTAGTTCACTTAGTAATTATTATTTTTTCACCGTTTTTTATAACGAACTAATTCGAAAAGTTTGTATACTATATATATGTTAATATTTTAACTTCTTAGAATTTCTTACCTTTTTAACTTAACATATTTCTTTGTTTTTACAGTTACCCTTATAATGTCAGATACAGTAAAAACTCGGACACTCGCTCAAAAAGATATTCTCAATTGGACCTTTTCAAAATCGTTAAACTTTCCTCGGATTCGAGTTTTAGGCCAGTCATTGACATGTGGTTTTTTCGGAACTATCTGCAAAATATTTATGATTCGTCATTCCGTTGTTGTACATAATAGGAAAAGGTTATGGCATCTACTCCGTAATCATTCAAAATCCTCACCTTTGATTACAATTACCAATCATTCCTGTACATGTGATGAATTGTTCCTTTGGAGTTATTTTCTGCGTGTTCGTGATCTCTTCAATGGTAAGTACTGTCAGCTTTCATATTTTTATGAGTAGATAAATTTTCTTGTACCACGTCATGACATATACAGGGTCTTTTATGCGATGGACTGCTGTTGCTGGGGACCTGCTCTTCATCAACCGTCCCTACGCCGCTTTCTTCACTATGGGAAAGTGTGTCGGGGTCTGGCGGAACATTCGATGTCGTCAGACGGGGTCCCTCGTGTTCAGGGGTGAGGGAGTCTACCAGGAGGGAATGAACTTCCTCTTAGACCGATTAGGCGATGAGGGCTGGATTTCGCTGCTCCCTCAAGGCCGGGTTATTTACGACGATGAATTAGAGCGAGAAAGTTCTATTCCTTTGAAATGGGGCATTGGCCGCCTCGTTGCAGATGCCAAACTAGTATGTTGATCCCATATAATATTATTTAATACAGTTAACATAAATATATATGTACTAATTATTTTACCAATGATTAGTTATTATTCATTTAGAAAGTTTAGTTATACTGTATATGACATCGCATATCTTTTTAAACACAGTCACCTCTTCACATACTTTTTTCATTTACCCAAATAGACCCCAACAGTACTTCCAATCTGGCACTGCGGCTTCGAGAAAGTGAACCCAGTGAAACAACCCTACCTTTTCTATGCTCTCAAGAACTACCGACGCGCACAGCGAGTCACAGTCTACGTGGGTGACCCGATTCCCGTGGCTGACCTTATTGAACAGTACCGCGAGGGGGCACTCTCACCAGAAAGTTGCCGTAAATTAGTAACTGATCGAGTTCAGAATAAGATCTACCAGCTTAAAGATATTGCTGAAGCATACCATCAAAGACACCTCAATGGGGATCTTACGACTTTTGAATCCTCCTCCACGACTCTTCCTCCATCCTCTCCAATAAACAAAAGCCAATGAATAGAAACCATGTGACTTTGTATGTCTTTCGTTCAATTTGCGCATCTGATTAGACTCAAATTCTGACTGTGTTCTATTATATTATGCTTCTGTGTTCACATACTTAGTCTGGAAATATAAATTCACCGTTTGAACCTATGTGTTGTTGTATCAAAGGCATTAGGTACACAGGATGACAACATTTATTGCCGTTTTTACGAATAAAGAAAGAATCTAGTTTAAATTTAAACATGGTTGTAATAATAAGAAATATTTTTAGGTTATTTTATCCAATATTTTGATTTCAATTGTAACTCTGGCCTTGTCTTTAGTAGCGAAGCTTTACTCGCTATATAATACTTTAACATATCGTGAGATTATATTTCCAATTTAGCTAAAGTGTTGTGCTCCACCAGCTGTCTGTACTATATGTTCCATCTATCCCACAAGTCTTTCTTTGTGATTTTCTGCCTTCCATTTATGTGCACATAAAATCATTATTACAATTATTATTGCACACATTCGCTATCAAATCCGCAGTTATTTGAAAAGCTTTTATTGCATTTGTGAACTTCTTTTCTCCTAAGTTACACGTTAAGTTACTTAGCTTATATATATATTACAATATTGATTTCATCATAAATTTACTTTTTTAGTAATATTGTTTCCATTGATAAACTTTATAATTATAATTTAATTTATTTACAATAAAACATAATTTGTGCTTCTTAATAATAGCTTTACGTACGCCTAATATAGGTAATTTTTATTATATTTCCATTATATATAATATTATTAATATATATAGCATTTTTTTAAACTGGCTATGCTGTTATCGGAGAAGCACAATGTGAATGTGTACATACTATAGCGTTTCCTTACTATTTCATATAGGTTAAATTTTGAATATAAATAATATCTATTGAAATATAGGGGTACCCAAAAAAAATCGCCGTTTTGTCCATATTTAACAATATTTATACATTCTCTGTAGTATTAT
>JAYRBW010004375.1:0-13775 GCA_036023295.1 Invenusta paracnida | reverse complement strand
CACTTTGCTCTGTATACGCGGTCTGATGATGGTTAATTATACCGAAACATGTTACCCAGGAAATGGCTTTTTCATTTATTAAACTATGAACAAATGGTTAAATTTTGGATCTAAATACTGAATAATTTAGAAAGTCATATAATTAGACACGCACAGTCAACAGTATTTGAGTAATTCACTGATTGGACCCCTTTCAATTAACTTTAGATGAGCTTTGTTGCTCCGCATTCGTTCCAAAGGTAAAATAAATTGCCTTAATTATCGCTGTACTCGACTGTCAAATAATTTTTCATAGAAACATTGAAGGAAACTAAACATAACATCAAAAGTGCCATTTGAAAATACTTATATGCGATTCAGACTTCGCATAAATGAAGCAAACCACTCAAAGCTTAACAGTATAAACTGAAAGCAAGGCATGACATTTAATGCATCCAAATATAACATGACATCTATCAAATTGTTCAGAGGGCATTTGGCAAGGTCATCGATTTTATAGAACTATATAGATAGTAAAAGTATGGTTTATAGCAGTCAATATATATATATATATATATATAAATAAATATAAATACTTCCCACAATAGTATTTGGCTGATTATGATATCAAAAACATTAATTTAATCACATTGTTAAGATGCAAACAAAAATGTTCATAATAAATACATCTAAAATAATAAAATGAATAATATACACAAATTGATTTCAAAAGATATCGTAAAGTTTAATTTGAGTATTTTGTGGCGTCGTCTTTTCCTAAATATGATTTGCGAGATATTAGCTGTGTTTAAGTTTAGTAATCGTTCACGCAAGAACATATTTTACAAGGATACAATTCGTTTAAAGTATTTGATTTTGCAGCTGTTTTACTTGGAAGAGAGCTGAAACATAATAATGATTAAATATTAAATATTTACATTAAAAATACCCAAACAAATGGATTAATATATATGTACATGAATATGAATTAATATAGTTAGTTTCGTCAATAAAATTCACGATAAAATGAACAACTTCCACCAATCATATATGTTACTTGGATTGTTATATTGCTCGTTTCGTTTTCGTTTTTGTTTAACCCTGCGCATATCGGTGATGGGGAACGGATGACTAAGGCCTCTCGTGTTATTTTGTTATGAATTTAAATGAATAAACGGAGCACTGTAAGAAGTCATGACTTTTCCCCAAAATTGGGTGGTTACCGTAAAAATGCACCGATTTTTGCATAAAATTAAGTATACAAAACAATATTTTTCTATTGAAAATACATATCTCTCTCAAAATTGACGAAATTTTAATTCAATATTGATCATTGTCGTGAAATAATTTACTAAAAACAATAGAAATACGATTTATTGCAGAAAATATCAAAACTAGATTATGTTACAGCACATCTTTGATTACCTATAACATGTAACATTTTAAATGAGAACTCTATTGAGAAATGTAAACCAAAATTACCACCAAGGAAATGATTGCACAATAAATCTTAAAGATATATTCTAATGGATACATTCAAGACACAAAAACAGCTCCGAACATATTTTAATACAGTAATATTTATAAAGTTATTCAAAGTATTATAGGTATAAATTCGTTGTATTTTCGATGAATATCCATAGTTTATGTCAATAGAACTTACAAATGAATTACAAAAAATAATAATAGGTACTATTTCGTAGTTGAGGAAAATAGAATCAAAACAGAATAAACAGGCAAGAGTAACAACATAGAAAATAGAAACATTGAAATTGATATACTGGAAAAGATATGTTCAATTAGTAGAAAATAATCCTTAATGACTAAAGGCCTACGCACACCGAAAGCAGTCCAGCGCGGCGCGGCGCGTTGAAAATCGATTATGAAAATTCTCAACTTTACGCGCGTCAAAAATCAGTATTAAGCATGTCTCACTGGCGAAGTTAGGATTCGCCAAAGGTTATAATGCTTACTTTCCCGACTCAGTATACTGCCCCCCTTTATCTCCTTTTTATGTAGATTTTCTGCCGAAATAATATCGATTTTTGCTGCAGTGTGACGCGTTCGGTGTAGACTGGATTTTCAACGCGCCGTGATGCGTTGGGTGTGCATAGGCCTTGTGAGTATAAGTGTTAGTTGATTGACGTGCTTTGATATACTTTAATAAATAGAGAATTATTAGTTGACACTAGAAAGTAAAAGTGATTTACTCAAAGAGCAACAAGGTTGGACAATGATTGTGTTATTAGCAAGGCGAGGCAATAATAAACAGGTCAATTGAATTTCTCAACCGAGTGGTTCCTGATGGTGGTTGCATTGAAGACGACCGCATGACTGCAAAAAGAATTTCGTAGATATATTAAGCTAGCAGATATAACTTGACTTATTTCAGTTATAAATTTGCTTAATTAAATTAAAAAATTGAATATGCTATTTATATAATTTGGTCATTTACATGAAGATAAAATCCAGGAATTTTAATCGATAAAAACATTAACCCAGGGACCCCATTCCATGAGTGAGACTAATCAACTTCGTATCACATGTCTCAAAGAGTAAATGTCTGGTCTTGACAGCTCAAAGTCTTTGTGGTTATTTCTAAAGCTCTGTATATAAGACAGGCGAGGCGGTATCGACAGACAGACAAAATTAAAAAGTGCGTTCGAATTATTTTATTTTATTGTATTTTTAAATAAATGATATATATACGTATTTATAATAATTCATGAAACATATCTCTCTTTCTTTAACAATGGTATTTAAAGTTCAAGCTGAAAGTGAAAATATATTGTGACATTTAAATAATATATAAATGACAGTTGGCGTGATGGGATAGCCCAGCGGTAGACTCTTGAACTGGCGATCCGATGGCAGTCTATGAGACCCAGTTCGAACCCCGGTTTGGACCATACTTAATTTCACTCGTCCCAGGCTGGCAGTTGTGCCAGTCGATTGATTAGTGACCCGAAAGGGTTCGTCTGGTTTGTCCTACTCATGTCCAGTCGCTCATATTATGTTTCAAATATACACTTTAAAAAAAATGTTTAAAGTTAAATACTTTATATTTCACTAGATTACATTACATTATCAATGTTGGCTAATAAAATAAAATCTCAACTCATTTAAAGTTAAGTCATAATATGTGTTAATCATGTGTCATTGGCAGACAATATAAATTCTTTTATAAATATTCAGCCATGAATATAGGTAAGACTCTGATAATACTGAGGTGTTTATGGATGCCCCTTAAAGATCCCTCTATATAAATGGATGGGTGTATATGACATTTCTCAAGACTCTCTTCTATCTATTCGAAACGCACACATTTTGTAAGGGGATACGCAACGTTATCTTAAAGTCAAACTCTTACAATATATCACGCTGACTTGGCCTGAGAAAGTACCTGCTAGCATATGCGTCTTATCTGGTTTTCTTATAGTTGTCTTATAGTTCACTCTTTTTTAAGAGTTTCCTTATAACGCAGCTGCATCCCGTATCTTCATCAGAGCAATTAAAAGTTTTTTTAAGTCGTACTCTTAAAAATGTGCAAAAACGCTTGATTCTTAATCACTTCGCTGGCTCAAGTACTGGACTTCTGTTCTACAGTTTCAGTCAATTGTTGTCACCTATTATGTTCATATTTTATATCTTATTTTTAAAATGTTAAAACGCTCTTTATATATAATATACTATTCACCCAGAATTGAGATTTTAAAATCACATCTCCCACTTAGATGCAGCTTCTAGTGTTCTCCAAAGAGTAATACTGTTTAAGTGGTAATACTGACAATACTAATTAACATCAATATATATTTAAGCAAGCAATATTTTTTAAATCTACGTATCTAGGTAAATTTATCACAATTATTAAGTATTTATAATTAAGTATACGCTGTCTTGGAATTGTTAAAAAATATTGAGCTGAATCGCCAAGCGAATACATCTCTCAATCAATATGTATGTGGAAATTATTGATCTTGCCATAATGCTTTGAAAAGTACTAAATATTAAATGGTTACTCTTAAAAGCTAAATCAATACTCGAATACAGAAAGAGAATTGCTAAAGACCTGTGTTAGACTCCATGTGCTAAGATGCCATCAAATTCGACAGCTTTGTGTTCATTCGAATGAAAGTAAGTGGTGTAATATAGCGAAAGAATGCGATCAAAGTTGACTCAAGATTTTGTGACTTTGAAAGGTGACATTTGAAACAGATACAAATGAAGATTTGACACTAAACATGAAATGATTACTGACATCGTTTTGTAAATAATAAATTTCGCTTTTTTAACTACATTGTTCAGAGTTTTTTAATGAAAATGTTTACACTGATTTCAGATGATTGATTTATCGATTACCTTAGATTGTTTCCATCGCCAAGATTGGATTGACTTCTGTCTTTATTTTGAAACCTTTGAAACACTAATCCCGTGTGCTCCCGAAACCATTTACGAAGCTTGTTTCGAGCCAGGAAGTTGGAGAAGACTGCTTCCTTAATCTAGATAATTATTATTTCATACCAAATATTACAGTTAAACTAGCATGCCTATATCTACAAATCTTAATTAAAAATTTTGCATGTAGGATTAATTTCTGTTAAAATAAAGTAAAAGCAAATTATCGCCATTAAAATTCTTAAAAATGCAGAAAATATAAATTATTAACATAACTTAAAATTTAAATTCTACACACAAGTTTTCAACAAATAACACTTTCATCAGAGAGATACAATAAAAGAGTTAAAACACGGTATGCTAAGAAATATATTGGTCTATAAAAAATAATAATACATAATATAGGTTTTATACTACTTAGTATACTGTTTTAACTGATTCTTTCCTTAAAGTAATTAAATATATGGACTTTAGGTTTGTATTGATTTCAAATGCATTGCGTTGTACTCCATTTTTATCGATTGAAAATCATTGTAATTCATTGACGCGCGCATAAATGTGTAAGAAATAAGTAGTATTATTCTCATAATTTTAAGATTAATAACCGAGATTTGAACAATTCTAAAATGCGTCACCAGAATCTATAAAGTACTATGAACTACATTTGTGTCTATGACGTCTGTCCCACATTAACTATTTAAGAGAGACTGTATTTAAAGCACTGTTTTACAAGCTCTTTACGGTAAAAAACTAGCAGTATCAAACTGTTTTCAATAATCTAAGGCAAGGGTATAATATCCATAATCACAGACAGATCACACCTCCATAATATACTTACCTTGAATCGCAATAACAAGGCGATACAGTTTTATTCCCTGGGCGTAAAATGAAATAAAACACAGCCTGTTTTATAGATGAACGGAAAGAGGCATTGCCGTCAACAAGTTTTAAACTAGACTATAAATCAAAGATATCTGTTAAAGGATGTACGAAACAAACAAATATGTATATTCGTCTATTATGTCTATATATGTTTTAAGCATACTTTTATGCATGTAAATGTTTCCTAATGTTAATTCAAGGCTTGTAAGATGTGAACTATAAGATCATCTTCGCATAATATATGACGAGGGTTATCTATTTTGATTTACAGCTGCTCTTCGATAAAAGTATTTGATTCATTTTTTCTTGTTTTTTCAAGTCATTTATATACACGCACAATTCTGTTTGGTACTGCCTAAATATATAAATGATTAATCAAAAACCATGTCATGTGGTTTCCATAATATCCAATACCTCTTTGAATTGAAATCTAATTAAATTTGTTTGAAATTAATGGCTATATTTCATTACATATTATTATATATGTATATATTTTTTCTCATTTTCTTTAGCGAATGATTAAATATGGCATATTGTGTTTTCCTTTGCATGCCCTTAGGAAACCTTATTTTCTTGTTGTAGCAGACGCTTTCCTTTGCATGCACATAAGAAACCCATTTTCTTGATGTAGCAGACGCTAAAATTCAATATTAAATATTTCAAGTACAAAAAAATGTAATTCATTAATTTCTTTTGTCCAATGAGTTATCATAAATATCATTATTTCCATTTTTACAATATTTGTAAAATGCAAAACGCCTCCTGCATAGGTTTTAATCGCTGGACTTCAATATCTATCACACATTAAGTTACTTCAATTATTGAATTTACAATTAGATAGAATAATTACATCTCTATAGTTTGTACACGCTGAATAAATTTAAATCTACATCATAGGTGAAGGACGCAATATTAAAATAATGTAACTTATTAATTCAACAATTCATGACATTATTATAGCTGAAAAATTGTATGTAACAATGCTGAATGATGAAATATTACGCACTCTAGGTATAGTATACATGTAGAGTAAATATATTAACTTTTTGATAATGAACTTTCTTTATTGATTATTCAGGAACATCCTTGGCTATGGTAATATTGAAAATAGGTTTAATATATTTAATTTCCTACAAATTGTACCAATATATTCTGCATCTGTAAAATTGTACCAAAATCATGATTTGTCCAGAATTTTTGGACGTAGACATCTTCTTAATTCATATTTATTCATATCCAGTATTTATCCATAAAACTGAATCGTTCTTTCTAATATTAATTCCATAAATTTCGGTATTTTGTCTCTGAACCCCTTACTTGGTTTTCAGTTTTGCGAAGCTGTCCTTTTTTGTTTATATTTCATTAATTGCTTAGCATATAATTTAAATCTTATCATAATATACAGAGAGTCCCAAAATGAATACAGAACATATAATTCCTGAATGATACACATTTCTTTTATAGTATGTCTTCATTTTATTACGTGAAATATAGTTTTTTTATATTCCCGAAAGAGAGGATTAAATCGATTTAAATCTACAATTAAAGAGACAACTATAATAATTACCTTTTCATCGAAATAAATCTGTCTCAAAAAGGACATAAGTATACTTTTAGAAGTTAGAATTGGATTTGGTTCTCGAAAACTTTAAGTCGATATCAAATTGAGCGTTTGAAAGAAGTCTAATTTATTAGGCGTCAAAGATGGCTCTATCGCTAGCCTCCCTCAAGCTAGACAATGGCTTGACAATGCTATACTGGATCATGGCACCATTTTATAGATATTTCACATTGAAAATTATAATTAGTAGTATCACAACACGTTATAAAATTGAAATTACTTCCTGAATTTTGACCACAATGTAGACTTGCTAAATTTAGTATGTATTATAGCATGAGTAAAAAATAACAAACCAAATTAATATAATTTCTTTACGTGGACATACGTATAATTAAATAACTAATTCTTTGTCAGAATATCAAATTATGGCAAAGTAAATGCAGCTTTGCACAATCTTTCTCTTATGCTTGTTCAAACGTTTAAAATACAGAGGCATATTAAGTCAGTACAATGTTTAGAAATCAGATAAGAAACTTCTTAATTTCTTAATTTCTTCTTACGTCGTGAGCCATGAGTACTCTGAAAACATATCATCAGTATCCTTCGTTCACTGACGATAAGTGTTCACAAGAAACACACCAATTTCTGTATAGCTTATATAGTTATCATCCAAAGAATCAAATTTTGACACTGTTATTAAAATATTTGACATACGCGGTTGAGCGTGAAAAACGTTAGAAGCCTTGAAAAGGGTTCTTGCAGTCAAAATCAACTACATAAAATTAATAAAAGTAGAATACATTGGAATATTTGGATATCGGAGTCAACTGTATTGTTGTAAGATTTCTGTAAAAAACAGGCTATTTAATGGCTTTTGCATGACATTGCGAACATTAGATTTTAGGGTTTAAAGAGTGTATTTCAATATTCTTTTGCGATAAAAACAACATTAACCGTATTTAATTCACATATTTTTGTTTATCTTTCCAATTTGTAAGATATGTTATTGTTCAAGAATGTTTTCCTTTTTGTATTAATGCGAGATTTTAATTAATAATTAGTAAAGGAAACATCAACAACAAATATACAAATAATAGCTTCAAGTCTTTAAGGCTGCTCACGTCAATCGTCTCAAAGACAATTAACCTTAAATCATACAATTTTAGCTACTGCAGTGCATAAAGAATTGACGGTAGCCATTATATATACCTCCATTTTTAATATGAATACTCATGTCATGTTATTGTATTCTCTTCTGTAATCTTCATTTTACAAATACATTCCTATTAATTAGAATGATGAACTGTTTAGTGAACATGTAGGCAATCAGATACTACTCAAAAACAGCCACGTACATGTACCTACATTAAACAACTGTGGAATAATTTAAACATTAAAAAATTAGCAAGTTATTTTAATATTTCTTGCAGATACAAATGAAAAATAGCAAAATAAAATTTAAATTTAATAACTTCGAAAAACATTCGTGAAGGCATTATCTGATTAATGTTTGTATAGGTGATGGTACTTGCTAACTTGTATGTCAATTAATAGTCAATTTGTCAAACAGAAACGCTATTGAAATAACCAATAAATCTCGACATAATAGTGTCGAAGATAAAGTTTTAAAAATGAATAATTGTATAATTTAAAAAGACATCAACCAATGGAATTCACAGAATTTTGTTTTCATTAACATTTTACTTAAGCCTATAATAGAACATATTCATAATGAAAATGTGTAATGCATATAACATAACTATCTACTTTCTTTGAAGATGTATAACATTTATTATCAATTTTTGCCATAGATTTTGTAAGAAATCTCAGTATAAAGAAAAGGTAGTATATACCGTCGGAGTTTGATCTATTTTTATTGATTTATTCAAACTGCGTTGGTATGGATATTTCATATTTATAGGATACATTCAAATAAATATCCTTGGTATATTATTCAAACCATAGAGTAAATGTGCATATAGTTTTGACTCTTATTGATTTCATATGCATTACGTTGTTCAGTTTTGTCAATATAAAATCGTTTTAATGAATTTGATGTAAATGGATAGACTAGAAGTAGTGTTAAATATCTTTATTAAATTCATTTTAAGAGCAAAATATACACATTCGTACAATTTTAACATACGTAAGTTGTCAGTAATAAATCATGCATTGTCTGTGTATTTAAAACTGTTTTACTGCATAAACGATTTAATTGCTGTGACTTTTAGACAATTTATATTGTAAAAACTGTTGGGTATACGAATAGTAGTATAAAACTACATACAGAATCAATAAGAGTCGAAACTCTATGTATAATTACTCTATGATTCGAACAACGTTGGTATATTATTTAAAGTATAAACTTATCTCAAAATGTCTGAATTTTTTCAAGAGAATCAACGTTTGCAAGCTAGAGAATATGAATTAAAATTTTTATTAAAATATTAGCTTAGTTCAGAATTTTTAAGGTAATATTTAAATGTTATTCTTCCTATAAAACGCCTCTGGCGTACATCTTCTTTTTTAAACTTAAGGCTTAACGCACCTCCCCTCCATTGCAATATTGCGGTATTTTTTTTTTACCAAATGGAGAAATATAAGTTTCTGTGCCTTTTCTTAAAATGAAGTCCTATTATCTTTTGGTTCGCACAATCTTCCCTATTGTTCCCCCAGACTGGTGATCACGTGATCAAATTCTAAAAGTTTACATTTCGTTAATAATTACTGGAATATACATATTTTTAGAAATAATCTTTTTCAAAGTTGATTAAATTTTATTCGTATAAAAAGGATCATGAAATACCATAAAAACATATTTTGTTGCAGAAAATGTTATAAAAATATTAATATATCTTAAAAAATAAAACAATCTTTTTCAGCCATTTTGTATATTTTTAATATTTTTTATATATTTAAATTTTCTACGAAACATCAATCGTATTTCAAATTTATAAGTCACAAACGCTAAATGTGTTCTAAATGTAACCATCTAAGTTTAAAAAGAATTATATAAAAGGCTTTATTAGTTTTTATTTTGCTCTTACCTGACTAGCAAATATAATACTTAATGGATTTAATATTTAAAGTACTAGATTATTGTTTAAGACTACAGTCAAAGAAAAT
Organism: Invenusta paracnida; assembly: GCA_036023295.1. Classification (NCBI taxonomy): domain Eukaryota; kingdom Metazoa; phylum Platyhelminthes; order Proseriata; family Coelogynoporidae; genus Invenusta; species Invenusta paracnida. The sequence continues at coordinate 3,832 of JAYRBW010004375.1, read as the reverse complement.
TATATATTAGTACTTATTTTCTATTTTTGGATTTTTGCTTTTGAAAACGAGCAGCGTACTATTGCAAAACTGACTCTGGGATTTCCGGTATTCCAATAAAATATTAATATCTTTCTCGCAGATGTAATATATTCGATGTATATCCTATAAATGTTTTAGTCAATCTAAATAAACAGTAAAACATTCTCGTACAATAAAATATCAAGATGTGTACCCCTTAACGGAAACGCATGTGAGACTGCTAACCTACACCTCGATAATTAGGCATTTTGTCAAAACTTTGAATTCAGGTAAGACAATGTGTATTCCTACCGTATCTAAATTATCGTGTCGTAATTATTCTGGTTTAATAAATTGCATTAAACACGCTTTGCCTGGATATTTACATACAATCTTAATTATTTAGTCACCCGCGTAGGCTAAAACTAATCAATCGATACGTTTAGATCAATTCTGCAGCGCAAATCAATTTGTTGAATCCAGGAGCACATATATGTTAACCTACTGGGGCTTTAACAAACTTATTTGCAAAGCGTGAATATAATATTTATTCTGTATTATAATTATTAACTGAGTTAGCCATATATATGTACAATTAATAAAACGGTTATTCGTGTTTAATTATATATTATATACGCATTAATGTAAATTGAACTTCTTCGTGAATTTTACTATTTTCTTGTAACAATCGATCATAGTATTCGCCGTAAAAAATTCATACTTCTTGTGTGGTTCTTTTCTTTCTCCATATTTTTAATCAGAAATAAAATTAATTATAATATGTGTATCTTACGAAATAATCGATCACGACATTTTGAGTGTCCTTAGCTCTCGATCAAGATAAGATTCCAGTACAGGCATTAATAAGAAGAAGTGCTGTTGAGTAATCGCATGAGATAAAATAGATAAGTGGAGTTAGATTATATCTAGTCCAACAAGCCTGGCCTGGGCCGATACAACCCTTAAATACTTATGACTGGTAATAACTTAAATCATTTGAGTGTATCTGTTTACAGAGATGTACAGTGTTTCACAACCTAATCGGCTTTTGTGGCATAACATCGTCCAAACAAAGTACAGCGTATATTTTCAGTACCATGGTTGCTGAAATGTTGGTTGGAAGACTAATGAATTAGGTATAATAAGATGGAAAGTATTGAGTTATGCGAGAGTGAGTTTAAATAGGCATTTTTCCACATAATACTTTTGTTATTTGTCTGGACGATTTTAACTCAAATTCATGAGCATAAAAGCGAAGCGGATTAGCTTATGAATCACAATAAGTAGTAAACAGATTAACTTAAATAATGGTTGTATCGATACGAATTTGCTCGATTATATATAATAAAGTTATTGTATTATTTCTGTACTCGTATTGTTCAAGACTTTATAATTCTTTTATTTTTGTATTTTTATCAGTTTTTCCTTTTTCTCTCATTGTAAAAATAAGATATTAAAATGTGTATTATACATTTTTATAATAACCTTCAATGGAATGACCCCTATTTTACAGAAATTGGAGGCAAAACTAATTCGATGCTTGCTTTGTAAATGATTAATTTATTATTATTCGAAAGTATATCGAAATAAGTAAAGTGTGATTGTGTACTACATATTCTGAAATAATTTTAATTAATACAAAGCAATTATATTCAATCCAAAAAACATATATATCGATTAGTAATAGCACAATTGAAATAATAGTTTTATCCGTGTATTTTATCCGTGCAAAAAAAATATATTTTATAAAATTAAACAAATTTGCGTTTACGCCAAGTTTTAGACATGTGGGTATACAATTGAGAAGCATTATCTGCAAACATCTCGAGAATAAACCATAAGTTGAGCATAGCTCGTCAAATCGTAAGCCGACTTGACGAGCTAAATTTTGTGTCCACAAGGTCTAGACGGCTTGGAAAACTGACTTAATTGATGGAATAATGTGCGCTTTGCATAAACACTAAAACAATAATAGTTGAATCGATAAACTCTTCAGCTATAACACTTTTGCAGATTAATCACGTGTTGCTTATTTAAAAAAAAACAATTTTGAAGAAAAATATTTAACAAATTTTTTTTTTTATATTTAACAATCGATAGGCTCGCCGAGCCGGCTTAACGCTGGTTTTATCGAGTGGACAGGACATAACATAAGAACAAATGTAGCCAATTCGATAATTGCAAATTTGAATCACATTACTTCCTTCTCGAGATATGACGTAATGACTAATAATAACTCATTAATAACTCGCCATTTTAGACAAAAAAGTTTGAAGAATTTAAATTTCGAAATTTCGAAATTTGAGAACAGTGACTTCCTCAGTTATTTAAATAGATTGATTAAAAGAGGCTTTACAAAGTCGGGTTTATTTAATACTTATTTAATACTTAGATCAGCATGAATAGTTATAGAAACTTTCAGTAAGAAACATTTTCAAAAGAAAACTTCAAATATATTATCTTTAAAGCCTCTAAAATATTTATCCTTTTCAGGCAAACAATTACCTACACGTATGAATACGAATACTAATTAATGATTAGATCATATACATACCATTGAAAGGGGTATAATGCTCAATGGACTTCCACAATGATGTTTTTTTCTTTCTAGTATGTATATATATATAATGTGATGGCTTAAAATTATAGATCGGAGCATTGCATAAATTCCCAAAACAATTACCAACAATGGACTTATATGAAACCAACAGTGTTTACGTGTTAATCCAGTTAAATCATTGATATTTATTATTTTATAATTATTACTATATATAATTTGAAATATATGAGAGCTCTATTAAATGTCCTCTAACAACGGCTCACTAGAAACATGTAATCAAACGCTGTGCAGCGTATCTGAGTTACAAATTAAAAATCTACTTTTCTCGGATATTAAAGAACATTGGTGAATAACACTTCTCAGACACAATTTCTGTTATAATTTTTCGAACTTTTTATTATTTGTGAGATATGTTTCTTAGATATAAATTGTATTCATAATACTATTAAAAATGCTCATTTTGTTAAATATATTATTTATAATGATTAGATGAAATATTACAACGCGTGACTATGCCCATCAACATTTAACATGTTTTAGCAAAATAAGAATGTGATATATATTATTCTTACATATAAAATAAATCAGTGGAAGTACATTCTAAACATAAATGATAGTGTAAGTTATCGGACCAAAGTGGCTTCTTCGTAAAGGGGATTCTTCTTTGCGAGGTAAGACGAAAAAAGTGGTATATAAAATAAATTGCTTTCAACTGGAATTTAAGTTTAACATTCGTGCTACATTTCACCGTCAAAATTTCTGTCACAAATATTAATACTCCAATAAATTCTTAAACATTTGTTTCTTTTATATAAATGTTATTCGCATTATTATATGTTATATTTTTTTATGTTTAGATGAAATATTATAACGCGTGACTATGCCCATCAACATTTAACATGTTTTAGCAAAATAAAAATGTGATATATATTATTCATACATATAAAATAAATTAGTGGAAGTACATTCTAAACATAAATTATAGCGTAAGTAATCAGACAATTAGAGAATACCGCGAGATGAACAGCTGATGTGCAACGAATGTATGTTTCTAATTCAAATAAGAACGGACAATTTAAAGCAGTACAGCTGACGTCCATGTTACTGCGTCTTTCAAAGAAACAGAAAAAACACACATTAAGTTTGTTAACCTTTTACGAGCAAACACTGATGCGAACTATATAAATAGTAAACTTCTTTAAAAGCATCAGAATTTAAACCAGGATGACACCAACCCCAGTTATCTTAACTTTACTTTGGATATTCAGCAGT
>JAYRBW010004364.1:0-13776 GCA_036023295.1 Invenusta paracnida | reverse complement strand
ACTTCTTTTGATCACACCATATAAAATCTGTACCTTTAGTCAGGTTTTCTGCGACCAAGGTAAAAAACCAGACTCTTGGTCGGAGTCATTTCGACCAAGGTTTTCAACCAGAGTTGTAGCAAAAAAACTCGACTATTGGTTTTTTTTATCACCTGACCCTTGAAGAGACGGGAAACGATAGGCAAACAAATGTTTGAAAATTGCAAGCAATTCCTGTTAATGAATAATACTTTTGTCAGTAACTTCGTATTTATTTCATTTTTAGCAAGCGGTTTTTACTGTAAATTGGAAGTCGACCGTTTTATTGAAAGAATTTTAGGCAAATAATAAATAAAAAAATAATAAACCCTTCTAAAAATTAATGGTCTTTATCATTTCGTGTGTATTTTCATGTTCAGGACAATTACAGATATGTTTACTTACCAAGGCATATATATAATGAAATGTGCAATGCATTTTACGCAAAGACCATTAAAACATCAGTAATAATAACAGCCAATTCACCGTGAAAATAAATATAAAAAAAAGAATTTATTAATAACTACAACTTACTTTTTATAAATTCTCATAATTAACATTCTTGTGTGTTTTTTCTTATATTAAAATATATTATTGAAAGATATTTTTAGCACAGAAAAATAAGTCTTTAATTGACTAAATTGGATAAAGCGTTAAATTAAAAATAGCTTCTTTTTGATAAATGATTGAAGGATTGAAAAAATAAATATTCTCGGTTTGATTGATCTGAGTTTGAGCTGCAGAGTAAATAAGCATTTTGGTAACTTGGTAAACACATTCATTTTAACCTTTTATTATACTTTTAATATATAAAAGAAGCTCATCAAATATTGATTAGTAGATTTAAAGCAAAAGAAATAAGAAGACAATTCACGCTACTTGGATCGAAGTCTTCAGCAGGTACCCGAAAAGCCTGGAGTCTCACAGACCAAACAGAGGCAAAGGTGACGGGATAGGTTTGATTTGCTGATCTTCCCATCATGAAAACTTCGGTAGCGTTGCACCCATAAGAGCGACCCAGAGGTGCTTCAAAGAGTTGCAGACCTTGCATGGCGGAGAGGGTTATTCTAGCCACTGTGTGTATGGGTGTGTACGAAGAAAGAAAAAGCCGGACTCACAATACGCCAAAAATATAAATACTGTATTAATACTAATTGTAGTACTGATAGCTAGTGACAGTAGTATATATCTTAAAATATATAAATTCAAAAAAATAATGATATATATATACTATGTACACTTTTCTTAATAAACATTTAACAAAATTTAATTGTAACACATTAAGCCGTGCAAATTCTGTTGCCTTTATTCAGTACTTAAAATTATACATGTACATTTTAATAAATATATATCTTATATCTATGCATTGGGTAGACCAATTTAAATTTCACATCTAGGTCTTTAAGGTTCCACCTTCCAGCTTCCACAATAAATTTTGCTCTGTTTTTTAATTGAACAAATGTAAGAATGTAAGCTTAGACTGTAACTTTTCTCGAAATGAAGTGCTGTACAACTTTTATCGACTTTAGTTTTCTATAAAACAACATTTCAACTAGTCGACCCCAGCAATTTGGAAGTCATGGACGTATCCGTATATGGCATAATATCTATATTGAGTAATCTCTACTCACCACCTGTGCAGTTTACAAAAATGGGATTAGTTTCCAGGAAGGATAGATCCAGGTGATCCACGAACCAAGTGTCTTTTTCATCCTGTAAACAAAACAATTAAAATATAGACTTTACGAGAAGACACAGTTTCTCAACTGTGAAGATATTATTTAAAAATTATGCAGAATAACATATTTTATCAGAAGCTTTTTCTGCTTTTGATATTCTTTCATAAACTATTTTGCTAATGGTACAACAATTTTTGAGAATAAATAAAACTAATTCGATATATAATTGAATTTTCAAATCGAAAAATACGTGTAAATAGACAGCTCAAACTTTTGATCATACAAATCGTATAAAGAAACACGACAGAATGGAAAGTTTCTATTTCAAACGGCCATTATTTATGCGTCTCTGTAATTATAAGCAACCGATGACCTTGAACTCGCGGAATTCTCAAAAGACCACCAGGAACTATCAAGAAATATTGGCTGTTTGCTATCTATTTAAGGGTCATTTTAATGCCTAATTTTGGGCATTTGTTTTAAACAAATTTACAAAAATACAATTGCCAATATTTAATAGCTGAAATGCCGTTGCTGAGGTAACTAGGACAAACGGTAACAATTTACCTGATAACTCGGCCTCAAAGAATTATAAAATTTCAAGGTCATCGGTTTCTTAGTTACGGAGATAATAAGCCTTTGAAAAAGATACTTTCTTATTTCTATATAAAGCTTTTGTTGTACTCGTTATAACTTTTACTACAAATAAAATTATTAGTTTTAAAATCAATACAATTTTCTGCTCTTCCAAAGTTCTTTTAAACTTTCTCGACAACTGAAAGATGTTTTATTTATTAGGAGAAGAAACTTTATCGCATTCTATAATTCCTTTCTAAAAGCTCAACAGTAAATCAAACAGAAAATAAGTTGAATTCATATACGTGACTGCAATATTTTTACTTTCATAAATATTCTCAAAATACTTTTAAATACTTTTAAAACATTGAGGTAGCAAGGGAGAATCATGAGAGAGGGAAGCGATATGTATATACACACATATATACCTAGATTCCAAACAACAACAGAAGTAATAAACAAAACTGAGCTCCATCGATAAGTAAAAACAAGGTGAGTCTTCAACATTTCAGTCATCAACGCCAGAAAAAGCTGCCTCATTTTTCCACCTTTCGATTAACTTACTGCTTCGACGAACTTTCCTCGAAAAGCTTCGCGTCAGGTAAATAATGCATCCCCGTCCGAAGTATTTTCTCGTGAATAACTACGCTTATATATTCGCCTATAATATATACTCACACATCGCTACACTAAAGGGAGCATTATTGATTACTCGAGGTGACGAGGGTGAAGGAGGAGAGGGGGCAGGGGAGGGGAGGGCACCGCTCACTACTCACTGGAATCATTGTCACATATATCCACTTTTATTTGGCTAAAAAGTAATACAAAAAACAAATTCTTTCTCTCCCTATGGATAACAATGGATTCATGTTACTATTATCGATTTTAATGTGATCCATCTTCTTTCTACTGGACGTTTGGAACACTCTATAGTCCCCCCCCCCTTGCCATAGGGGTCACGGCGCAGGAACCTCGGGATGGATATAACTTTCGCTTGACAGACCCAAGTTTATGACGGGTGGAGGCGATAATTATTTCAATGTTTTATCTAAGTAGCCGAACCCCAAACAGGACAGAAAGGGGGGGGGGGACATCCTCACGGGAATTAAAACCCAGTTGAAGATGGATTGAATTTTGTGCTAAATATTCGGTTAAATTGTATATCTATACCCTTCTGTTAAATGGTTTCCCTTCAAATTGCAATTAAAATGTGACGCGCGCTTCTCGACATTTCATTTCATCTGCAGTCGTCGAGCTAACATCTCAGTTGGGAAAGAATTAATTTCATCTTCTTGATACATTTCCGAAATAAGAAATAAAACCTGCTCATAGTTTCATCCTATAGTTGAGATATTAGTTCTACTGTTTTCTTTAAAGTTTGAAGCGATAGAAATATGTTTTCTTTTTCTTGAGTAGCTCTGGAACTGAACTAATTTCTTGTAGTTCAATTTGCTTGCAGATCGCTCATAAGAAATTGAAACTACTTTTATGTTTATGACTATAATAGCTAGATATGCACGCAATGAATTATGATCACACCACATACCTATAATAACAGCTGTTGTTTATAACTAGTTGAGATGATACTGTTACTTTTAATGACCCTATAAATTGTATAAAAACATATTATCTGCCGTAAAAACATGCTACAACACACACATATATATATATATATCGACAAACTGAAATGAATTGATATCCAGCTGTTTATTGAAATTTCCACTGTAGACAGATGGAGCTATATTTATAGCAGGAATCACAGTTACGTAAACTATTTTTGTAAGCTGTAAATGTAGCTTTATTGTATAATTGAGGACTCCAATAACTTATAACCAAATCTGTAGAGCCAAGAATCCATGTTGACATAAGTATATCATTGTTAGAATCACAAAGTAATAATAATAGACAGATTTCAACTCTTATTCATTTTGTATGCATCACATTGTAAATTTTATCAACCGAAAATCGTTTTATTGCAATAAAATTTATTGAAACACGCATAATGTACAGTTAAATGTTTGAACATTGAGGTTTTATAGAATACCTACTAATAGGCCCTATAAGCTTATAAGCTATAATAAGTATATTAGATAAATCGATAGGATTATGTATATAAATCTAGTGAACGGCAAGATGTTTGTGTATATTTTATGAATAGCACAATTTAGTGCGACTAGCTCAATAATTTGCTTATGGATTTCAGCAAATATATAGTATAAGCAAATCAAAACTTTATTTATACAATTGTGAGCATTTGCTTTTGCTTTCAGAAATTACTTCTTTTATTAATACTATTATGTATAAATACATGCATATACTTTTAAATGAAGGCATCTACAATTTACCAAATGAGTATATATAGTCATGTATCTGAGAGTCAAGAATGATTGACTTATGTTATAAGATAAGATCTACTTTTTGTAGGCTAACATTTGTAGGCTATTGGGATCAGTATTATGAGATCTACATCACATTACTTCAAATGAGAAATGTGAAACGAGGATTCCAGAACTAAAATTATTTCATTAGTAATATAGTGGGGATCTCCGACTATACATGTGCCGTTGGCCTGTTAAAAAATGTTTCATTAAGGTCTACTTCAGCCCATTCTTAAATGTTGACAGTCACTTTCGATTTAATTATTACGACTGCACGAAAGCAAACTTTTAATAATAATTCGTTAGACAATCTAATTTGAAGTTTGTTAGATTTGTCATAAATCTAAATATCTTGGTACAAAACGATCAAACGATCACCTTAGTTCAGGGTTTTCTACGTTCATCTTAATAAAAGGAAAAAAATGTGTTAAGTATTGGACTGTTTACTTATTACCAATATTTGGGTAAACTTTCATGACTGGAAAGGATTTAGAAAAAGAAGTTCTCCTAATTATTGTTTCAGAAAACAAATTATTGTTTGTCCTAATGTGTGAACGGCTTAGTATTATTATAACATAGATGTCCATGTTATATAGGTATACCTCACCATTGTTTATTTATCTTTATGTTAAGTGTATTTATTAATACAAAAAAATTAATAATCTCCAATAAATTTCAGTTTTTACCATCAATGTAAATTAATATAAGGATTTATCGAAACAATGACGATAGCATTGCAAAATTGGAAGTCATAAAACTAACTGAAATACTCCGTTAAAATAATGTCAGAAATTGGTGCAAAAATACGCCAATAATATTTGTAATATTAGGTACTGTCTATTCAAAGCCATAGATCAGTATATTATATGTGTACATACAAACTCGATTGTTCATGAAAGATAATTAAAATAAAATGTACAATTTTTGTCTGTGGTATTATTGAATGTACATATTACGTTTACTGTTTTATATTAATTAGTTTATTGAAAAATATCGTATCAATTCATCGTATGTATTTATAGAGGGTATGTACAGACATGGAACAGGAAAAAGATTGAATAAATTTGACATATGTCATTGAAATTTATTAAATACTATCCTATATAGGTTTAAGGGAAATATATTTGATATTCTTGGTCCAAGCTAATTGCTTTTTCTTATTAAATCCAAATTATATCGATTATGTTTAACACCAAGTATGTGATAATTCTCCCCTTAAGTATAATACTGCGTATTGCATCATAGAATTGATATACTTGTAGAATAATCAATAAAAAACTATCCACAACGCAATAATTGTAAATATAAGCATTTCTACTTTATGACCCAACATCCAATCAGAAGCGCGGATGAAATCACGTGACTCAACAAGGCAAGAATAACAAAAGCATTTTTTAAATTTAATTATTTAATATTTTTCTGTGAAATATATCTCAAATTTCGTACGTCATTATACCAAATTTAAAACATTTAGTTATTTATTTTACAGCATGATTTAATCCCAAACAGGCAACTATGTCTTTAAGATTTAACTGCTGGTCTCATCTATGTTACTTATAAGTTTTCATTCAGTCAGCTTCGCCCAGGAAATTATAAAATTTAATATTGAATAGAAAAAAAACACGTAAATATGGCACTTATACTACCATTACATGTACTACTGAGTAACTCCTACTAATAACGCCCCCAAAATTGTACCTGTTTTTCTCTGGCGAACTGCATGGAGAGATTAAACTGTCCTCTATCCCAGGACAGCTTCATGACTGGTCGGTCTCCACAGTGGCCAGTCATATCGACCATTTCACGGTCGGGGAGGCTCACATCAACGTCACAAACGGTCGAGTCCTGCGGTTTTTTGGGGAGGAAGAAAGGGGAGAGGAGAGTGGTGAATACAACAGGATTCAGGGGAGTTGAAGAGTTCCCTTTAGGGAAATTGTTGGATGTATATTATCACAATGTATGTGCAAGCAGTCTTTGGCCCACTTTTCAGCACAATTACAATCATAGAGTAATAATACCAAGAGAGTTCACTTAGCGCATTTCAATGTACACATCTATCAGACTTTACAGACAAGGTAATTAGACCATGTAGATTTCGAATTTAATTTTAAAAACGCTTTAAAAAATTGTCTCCCTGATTTAAGGTAACATACTACTTTATTCAAATGAAAAGTGTTGAGTTGAATATTTTTAATAAGAATCCATTTTCAATTAAATTTGAATAAATCATACAATCAAAACGAAAATAGTTAAAATAATTATATAATTGTATTTAATAACAAATGCTATAAAGTAGTAATAATAACGCCATATAAAACCATATATGTTTGGTCCACACTATAAAGACCAAAAATATAAGATTGTAATGAAGGCTCACTCTTTTGATTCAAGCGGAAAATCCACCATTTTGAAACTGCACAAAAAAATATCAAAATATATGCATCAGAATGTCAGCTACAATAATATGTAATTTATAGAAGTATAGCTTAAATAATATAAAAGTTTTTCGATAGCAGCAAATAACAAGTTTTGTCTACATTATTTGGTATGCATAGCCTATCTATCAATCTATATACTTAAAATATACATATTATGGTAGCTCTAATTCAGGCGCACAGTTCTATATTTTTACTTTTTATATCAGAGCTTGATATCATGTACATTTGCCAGTTTGAAATGCAATCTTTTATACTGTTTTAGAACGTAAATTACCATCGCATTGGTAGGAATATAAAATGGCGAACATGAAATATTTAAACAAACATATTTACGCTTTTTTGACCGAGTGAACTCTCTTGGTATTATTACTCTATGATTGCAATATTGTCAATGATACTACAAGCCAGTATGTGATTTTATACTGTCAATGATACTATACAAGCCAGTATGTGATTGTTATACGCCGTTAAATCTATTAATTTCAGCTCCAGTTTCACGTTTTTGAATAGTGTGATTTTCATGACGCAATTAAATCTTTAATATCACAGAAATCGTGGGATGAATTGAATTCACTAGGTTTACGAGATATGATTGGCTGATTATAAACCTCACTTACTTGCACAATATGTTCTGCACGTGACATTGGCTGTTCTGTTCTAATTATATCGCTTAATTAAGTCAATCAAGCAACTGAATATTAATTTATCCTATAGCTATCTTTACCTATTAACTTATTATTAACGGCATTTATAATGACAGCTTAATTAATGTATATCTACTAGTATTCACTTAACAAATGATGTCGTAAGGCAGACCATTGATTGATATCTGCGGAATATATTGCGTCACCTTAATCCAATCCTGGACCATTGGAAAGGGTCAACTTTACAGCATTTTTACTGGGATTTTTTAATGAATAAATGGAGCACTATAAGCTTCAGTAACTATCCACAAAAGTTTTCCAACTATATTAGCTCTATATCCACTATTGTCCACCTAAAAGTGGTGGTCACGTAAGAAATATACTAAAAATAATAAAACTATAAAATGTAAAATGTAAAACATAATGTTTTACCAGTTTTTTTATTAAAAAATATTTTTGACCATGTTTTCCGATGGATTATATCGGAAACAATCTTGATTTAACTACATGCAAGATTCAAAACTACTTTATTACGAATTTTAAGAAGTACCTATATAGCGGGGTGCCTAGTGAGACATAAAAATCCAACGCTATCAATATATTTCTGAGCACAGGGAACTAATTCAAAGATAGTTGAGGACATAGGTATTTAATAATGTATAAATTAACTAGATCGACAGTCTAAGAAAAATCAAGTTTGGTTTTCTATCATTGCCATTTTATCGGAATTTTCCTAATCTTTCGAGGCATTTAAATATTGATTGTCTCGCAAGATTAAAGCAATACATTGGAAAATCGATAAAATTGCGGAGATTAAAGGCACGATTGAATTCCTTGAATTGTACATCTATGTAGTTGATTATATTATTCAATATCTATGGCTGAGAATATTACAATTTACATAATTTAATTCAATTTACATTTTTACGAGACTATCAGTATTAGAAATGGGAAAAGCATTATACTCTTTTTAGTATAATTGTGTTATATTCATATAAATTATCTATAAAATAAGTGTATATGTTATATTGTAAACTGTTTGTTCATTTAAATATTTAAATATTTAATGATTTTACGAAAATTTTACAGGACTAGCACAAAATATGTATATAATACAATATCCTATAGTAACGAATTTGTTAGCCATTTTTACAGACAGCTAGTCAATCTGTGTTCATAAAGTATATATATACTTAATCATTTTCGTATTATTATAGATATATTTTTTATATACTCGTATCAATATAGCTTATCTATTCGTTTTTTTATCGCTGTAATTAAAAATCTGGAAACGATCCTTATTTTTGACCCCAATCTTAATTCTTCCAATTAATGGACACTTTATTTCAGACAGCCGATCTTTGTAAATTATATATTTAGTAAAACAAATATCTATGATGCCAATTTAAACGTATCACTCGATTGATCATACCAAATTCTGGTTCTGGCAGGGGTACATGATTCCAAAGTTCATTTCAAAGGTTCCCCGAATGCAGACAGCTGTGCTGTTGTACTGCATTTCAAAGAGGTCTGAGGAGAATTCGTTGGATGTCTCCGAGGCAAATCCATAATCTACCAACATACACACAAGTGGTTCTTTCAGGAGATCTTTTGAATACAGATAATGCGGTGTTCTTGTGGCAATTAAAAATAGTATTATTTCTATAATTTCAAAATGACTTATATTTTGAACAATTTTCAGATAATTATCATAAAAATCTAATATATGGAAACAACGGTATTTATTTATTTACTTCTGATACATCTTTGCACAAATGTTAATTTCACATATCATAAAAATAATTCATTTTGTCTACTGAGATAAATTTTGATATTTTCTAGAATTTGAAAATAGATTAAAAATATAATTTTAACTTTTTTTAACAATGTTTTGAAGTGCTTGCCTATACTGTATTCATATATACAAATGAATAGAAATAAGCATAAAATAAACGTTCATTAAATAAAATTATGAATATATTTGTTTTTATGTAAAAAATGTATGTAAAAAATGTATGTAAAAAATGTAATAATAACAAATATGGAATCAAATTACATCATTGGAATTATCCCTTTAATCACTTTATATTGGAACAATGAAAGGTGATCATTCATTTTCGTTATAATAGAGCCTTTATATTTACAATAAATATCAATCACATTGGATTATGACAAATTGTGACGTTTTTTAAAAGTCACTCGTATAATTCTTTGAATGATCACAAATAATTCATTAAAACGAGTTACATTTTTATTGTTTTTAAAGTTCCGAAATTCATTTATGAAAAAGGAAATCCAATGTTTATATCATTCTAGTTTTTGTTGATAAATTTTATTTCTGAAATTGATGAAATATATATTTATTTAACGCTTTTACATGTAAAAACAAATTATTATTTATTTAATTATAAACGCAAAATATTTGAAAAGAAGAAATTATTTCAGCCTTCACCAATTATCCGAAAAAAAACTTCCGTCGTTATTTATAAGTCATACGATTTCTTTAAATGTGGTGTACATAATGATTGAATTTACTCAGTGTCCTTCTTTTCTGGTAATGGATAAGCATAAGTATATTAGAACTTCTAAATATTCCCGAAATATTTTCGTTACATGCAAAACATGTAGCACAAATGTCTCCAAGATTTCTGATTATAGGCAACGGAACCGGAACTAAGGCAGACTTTAAACGAGACGTCGTCTTTCTCTTTCATGAAATAGAATTAATTATGTACATACATTTATGTGCATTGATTATACATATAATACACACATTCTATGCAATTCGGGTAGTTATGAATATTTACAAAGTACGTTAAATTCGAATAAAACAAATAAATATGTATACACGTTAGTTACCTCATTAGGTAGCTATTAACACAAGGCATGCATAAGTCAAACCTTCAATATGCATTCATAACTTACCAAAGAAGCAGACAATCAATAACAAATAGTGTAAAAGGTGCATTGTTCACTGTGTTGTGATCAAAATATTTACGTGCAAATAATCACTTCCACTTTTGAGGTAAATGAAATGATTCTCAAATTATCGACGATTTTAGATGCATTAAGGCAGACAATGTATAGTGACGAGGTATTATTCTCCTAAAAGCGTTTGCATTGTTGCATAGAATATCTCTCAATTATTGGTGATAGTCTCGTTTAGTCGATAACAAAAAATGAATAATTAAACAAAATTCTTCCTTTCAATGTTAATAATTGTAGCTCCTTTGTATCTGTGAACAGTTAAGAAGAGAACCAGGCTGCGATGCAAATGAACTCATTTTAAGTAAATGAAACTTAATTTCATTCCGTAAGCGGAATTTTACAGAAAATCTTCTTCACCACTGATAGGTTTACTTTGTCTTTTAATAGCATTAAAACTTATTTAAATGCATGAATATTGAAAGAATATATATGAACAAATATTATCTGTAGCTTATTAGAAACACCAGAAGACTTTGGAGGATGGAAGATAATTCTGGAGTCTATAATAATAGGTATTATGCTTCACAACACCGCCGCAAGTAGAAAAGTGGGATATCATTTGAGGAAGACGTGTGGGTTGCGGTATGGAGAAATGGGGCGATCAATTCCATGTATTTGATTGGTTCAATGCGTTTGGCCAATGAATGAGAGGACCTTTGTAAATTGTAAATGTTACAACAGCAACAATCGTAGTCATAATTGGAACATAAATTAATAAATAGTATAGAGAGTGATCGTCCTAAAAATATGAAAGCCAATGTCTTAAGATTTAGAATTCATTAATTTCTTCGACTTGAAATATTAGCAAATTTAATTAAATGTGTCAATTTTGTACAGATCCCTAAAAAATAGATAGTAATAGATATTAGGTGTTACAAAGATAAATATTGATATATAATTCACCATTGAAATCGATTATCTCCTGATTATAGCAGCGTTTAATTTTTTTGTTTATGTTCCAGAAAGGCAGGATTATTTCGAGCAGGATGGCTGAACTTCTTCTTTGCTGGTTGAAATTGTTATCGAAATATTACCAATTAAATAGCAATATAAAGCGACAGATAAAAATCTAGATAATATTAATTACCAATATTACAGAGAACAATAAACAAATCTAGCCTTAGGATTCCTATTATCTGGTTCAACTCATAAATGATGCGTAATTAATGATGCAATTATGTCAGAGTATCAAAATACAAAAAAGAGGTAAACTTAGGACTATATCAAAACAAGATAATTTGTCATAAAACTACATAAATCATTAGCATATCGCTATCCATATTCTAGGCCATGTAAATTATTCGGCAAAATAATCAAACATTCCTACACAAATAAATTTGCTCTCGGCTCCTCAATCCAATAGACTTCAACAGTCATTCTCAGAGATTAGCGCAATTTCTTCTTACACACAAACAAATCTCTCAAAACTCAACCATGAATATAATTTTATTTAAATTCGAACTTCCTCCAATCTTTGTTTATCACAAGCATAATTCTACAACACAATACTGCCGCACTGACGCTCAAAATGACATAAATTGTCATACGAGAGCACTATACGATAGCTCTCATAATAATAACATGCATAAAGAATGAATGAGGTAACAAAATCATGATTATAAATCTAATGTAAATATAAATATAAACTATTCTACATGTAAAGCAATTTAAGTACATCTAATACATTGTTGAATAAATATAGGTTGGTATTTTCACATCTATGGCTTCAAGAAAAATTATGACAATATTCGTATTGATGATTACAATAGTTGGGAAAATATGGATGAGGAATATAGTTTACCTATATTATTTAATTGAGAGGAAGAATTTTTATTTTCGAAAAGATGACGAAGAGAGCGTTGATAGACATCAACAGCCTCCGTTACACCTCTCTATTTCAGCATCATTCTTTGAAACTCTTTGAAAGAAAGGTTTATTAATTATCAGGGAATTGTACGTATTTTAGAATACTTTTTTGGTCTTCCCAGGTTTGACTATTAATTGTGGATTTTCACTTTAAGTCACGTCAAGCACTATATTGATATACCTATAATATTTAAAATTGAGAAAAACAATAAAAACTTGCAAAAAATAAAGGAGGTTCTTATACGTTATGAACAGTTGATAATGCCAAGAAAAGTTTCCTGTTGATTATAAACAGCTGTTCAAATATAAGTAGGTATTATATTATATAGGTGAGTTAAAATGTGTATATATGGTCATATATTTATTGAAAGTTTCTATAATTTGAAATTGTTATATTGTCATAAACGTTATGTTGTAAATCCTCTTATTTCACGATGTTAATTTAAACATTTGTCTTAACATTTCATTTTTAAAATAAAAACAATGACATGGTCAAGCTCACTGTTTGATATATAAAAATATTATTATACACGTATATTATTGCATGATTCATAATTAAGACTTCATTAAATAATATGTTTGTATTCCTGAATTTAAAAACAACATTATACATATTCCTGATGGAATAAACTATATCTCATTGAGAATTAATAAGAGTGATATCTAAAATTCACGTCACTAATTCTCGAGGATCAGCTCCTAAAATATGATAATATTAAATACAATTATAAAATATGAAATTAAATATTAAGAAAAATAATTATCAATAAACTATATAAATAAGGTTTCAAATGCACCTAGTCTCATTATTTCAAAAAATTCACATAGTTTTTAGTAACTTCGAATTATTCAAGGATCTTTTCAGCGATTTGGTGCGAGGATATCTGCACGAGTTTTTAGGACGAATTTTGAATTTCTGAAATTTTATGTATCTATTTATATAATAAAACAAACTTATATTAAAATTATTACACCCAATTACACCAATATAAACGCCACCCCCACCCCCCCCCCCCCCACCAAAAAATAATTTTATACCTTCTTTAATTTTCTAAAAAAAACATGTTATTCATAAATTGTTGAAATAACAACTAAAGGTAATAAATCATCAAGTGTTAGTCCTTAAAAGGACTGTTGACGCGTTCTCAAGGGGTGAATAAGAGGAAAGAAGGGAAGACTCAATAAGGTA
>JAYRBW010004353.1:0-13777 GCA_036023295.1 Invenusta paracnida | reverse complement strand
CAAAAAATCGATTCGAAACCGAAATTACAGATATTTCGGCGCGTGTCTAGTCTAGGTAGTATATTTAAACGTCTTTGGTGATTCTTGCCCACAAACCGAAGAGACTTCGTTTGGTCTATTCAATGCATGACTAGAGTACCTCCGTGGAAAATTAGGTCATCATTCATGTTTATTTTATGTACAGAGAGAGAGCATTCGGTCGGTGTAGTGAAATTGGTCTTGGGTTTTGGGCTTTTTATTATATAATTAGTGAATAGGTTTTTAATGATGCACTACGTAATTTAGTAATATAAGTTATTTCATTGTTCTTATCCTTCGAAATCAAACAAATTGACTGCTTTTTTTGCTCAATTGCCAGGTCAGTGTGATGTGCAGGACTGTATAATATTAATGGGCATGTTTTTAATCTGGCATTTGAATGTATTAAACTGTAATTCTGATGATAGCTCTTATTAGAACAACAGTTTTTGATAAAAAAAGTGGAATCTTACTGGCATAAAAGGTTTTACCTACTATTGAAAAGTAGGACATTGGGCACTGATGACCAATATTCAATCTATAACACCAAAGTACTCTTATATCGATGTGTTATTGAAAGCGATAATCTTATAATTCTTTATTATACCTAAGACTATCGAATCGAGATATTGTGATCTATTTGGTTTGTACTTTTATCATGATTTAGTTGGTTAGTATTTTGATGCTTGAAGTCGTCGTGAACTGCCGTCGAGAAACCAGGACTGAAGTAGTAAAGGCTTTGGTAGCTTGGACATTCCAGTGAAACTACACTCACCATTATGCAATGGTTGGGTTGGTATGATAGATATAGATATAGAATAAAGCACCCTAAAAAAAAGTCACCGCGCTCTTGAAAATATGCAATCTTGAGTGAGTGTTAAAGCTACTCGAAATATAAATGTCTATAATTAGTTCTCTCTCTGTTATATATAGCTTGAATAGTCTTGATTAGACAATGAAGCAGTGTAGTGTCGCTTACTCATCATGTGATCGCTAATCCATGATGAGCCGAGCTTCTGGATTTCTGTGGTATTCTCTGCGACCTACACGTTGATTTTATTAACTAATATAGTATCCATATTATTAGTACTACTAGTTGGAAATATCAATCTCAACTATTGACCTAAAGTACCTATAATCAAACCACTTGACGGTTATTACTTTATTACAGAACTGGGTATGTAACTATAAGCTTCAGTATGATTTTTTAAACCTTATATGAGCACTTTGTTTTTAATATGCGAGTTTGTGCGTGTTGAATTAAAAATCATTAAAAGCTCCTAGTTATGTTATTAATTCAATTCAAATAGTAGGGAGCAAATGATGACACATAGCCAGCTATATATTCTCGAGCTGTCACCGATTTAGTTTAGTCAATATCCTTGCCTATAAACCTATTTATTAGACACTTAAGATTAGTAAAAAGTTTTGATTGTATTCCGTATTATATAGTCTCTTCAAATTATTGGATCAATGAGGATATTAATTTCAAATCTGGTTATTGCGTTGCGTTGCATATAAACTATAATAGTTACATTGGGTGAACTCAACGCTGGTTTTTAAACCTAACAGTTTCATTTGTCAATAAATCAGTGGTCGATTTTTAATCATGTTTTAACTTGAAAGTTTTAAATCTGACTTCAAGCATCCGAAAGTTTAAGACATTTTCCAGTTTTAAATCTAAAATTAAACCGTTAAAGTTTTAAAGTCATATTAGTTTTTAAAAGTTTTAATGCTATTTTGTTTTCTTGTCATTCTCTCAAGCTGATTTTCCTGCTATAGATGTTAAAATTACTACTCAAGTTAATAGTGATTTGACGTACATGAATTTTTCATTCATTCACTTATGAGGCTGAAGGATTTAAAATCAACTTTTCGACTGAAAAATATCTAAATATTTAATATACATATGACATTTATCAAATTCATTTTCAACATCCCAAAATACGTGATACTGTATTATTATATTAATACTTTAGTATGTACAATAATAGTAGTATAAATGACTAAATTAATTTTCCACGTTATAATTACATAACATGTTTGCATATTTTGTTTTCATATTAGGAAAACTTTAATGATTTGTATTGTATTATTTAATTGTGAGGTAACAGAGTTTAGTACTTGTGTCACATTGTTTTTCAGGACATTATTCCACTAGTGAAATTGTTCATGTGATCTGTCGCTTCTTTATTCCACTAGTGAAATTGATCATGCTTGTACCAGGGTGATCTTTCGCTTCTTTAAGGTTCTGTGGACTTCTTATTTCACTTCCTAGTGTCTCTTCATTTTTCTGCAATGTGTCTCCTGACTTATCCTTCCTTTATGTGTATAACAGGCTTTTACAAATTTATCGAAGGCACTCTTCATTGGGTTCCTCCAAGTCTTTTCATAGTAGTGATTCATAGATTTTCCGCATTCACTTTTCTTTTGTACCTAGGACAACGTTCCCGGTACTCAGCTCTGTAGAATAGGTCTGAGGCATATTTGGAATGACCTATATGCTGCTCTTCCTCTGCCAATTCGTACTCTTGAGTACGTACATTATTATAATGCATTACTTTATAGTTTTTAAGAGATGACTCACTCAACTTTGCAGCGCTAATACAAGTTGCCATTACTCTGAAACTATTTCAATGCCTACATCGCATTATGCATACTTAATAAGGTTGCAGTACATTGTACATCAGGATATCCCATCTACATATATAGTCATGGTAACAGCGTAACGTTGAATATTTCATTGTTTACTCCATCCCCGTTTTACTGGTATAGAGCGTGTCTGTCAACCATAGTGCAGTGAATCTCTGTCTACATGCCCTTTCATACTTATATTAGGTGTATTCCTATTTAGTTTGATACAGACATAGGTGCTCAAGGGTATAGTTAGCATACAAATATGTAGGTTAGACATCTATTTGTAATTTGGCGCACTGTATGTTTATCATATAGCTAATACGTTGTATGATGTACGATATACACTGAATTCAATTTGATAAGAGTAAAATGGTACATATATGCCACGAAAGCTGTAAATTTCCAATTTCAGTTCCCTTTTTCAAAATGTATCTTATGTAAAGTATACTAAAACAAACTTGAATTGCCGATGAACAAAATTCTGCTCTAGTGAGGTATCTCCACGCACAGAATACAATGCACTGATTTACCAGACAATTCACTGATACCTTCATTGTCATAGGTTCACAAGTTTAAAGGGCAATGTCTCTTAGATTGTGATTCTTTGTGTATAGGGAACATTTTAATAGGGTTAGCCACAAAACTGTTTTGCTCTGTGTTCGAGAGATTACGCTGCTAAAATAATTGAGATTTTTAGTTGTGAATATTGAACAATACAATTTATATCCTGTTTTTATTCTATTTCTGTTTTGCGCTTTCAAGATATATTTTGTCTGTTCTATAATATGTATAACTGATTAATTAAATTAGTTGACACCTATTGTTATGTCACAAGACTTTTACCCGTGTACCATATGAGGAATATTGTTTTAATAGTAATTACTTTGAATAGAGGAATAATATCCACCTTTCTATTCCTTCTTTTTGTGAATTGGATTCCCTATCTAAGTCGAGCCAGAATTGCAGCTTGGTAGCTTTTAATTGGAGCAAGCATTTTATTTATCTTGTATTTTAAAACATATTTATTATATCTATCATTGCACAAGTTTTCTTTTTGATGAAAGTTTACAATTTTGAAACAGTAATGAAGCTTTTAGATAGTTTTCTGTACAAAATAAATTTAATGAAGTAAAATGATTCTTTTCATGCTTTTAAAACGATCTCATTCTCTAAGGAAGTTTTGCGAATACTTGCATTCTTATCTAAATATAATTAATTAATCCACGACTTTAAATCATTCTTCATGCGAGTACCAGGGTGTATATATTTTGATAGAATAATTTAATTAGTATATTCCATCCTATAAATCAGTAGCTAATTTACATGTTTAGTTTTGTTGCAAAGAATATTATACATTAGTACATATTTTCATATTAATACCTTTTTGCTTCCACTGATTTTATTATTTTCTTTTTACATGTTTTTAAAATGAATGAACTTTTGACTCTTCTACTAATGCAGTATTAATTACCCAAGGATGTATTTTGCGGCATTAAATAAGTATTGATATATTGAAAATGTCGTTAATTCTATAAGATTAATAATTTCCTTCCATTTTCTTATAATGGTGATTTAATTTTGCATAGTTAATAAAATCACAAGCATGCAGTTATAGTCTCTTTTTACAAAATTCTTTCTTACCCTTTCTTTGAATATAAATGTCAAGAAAGGCAGTTTTTATTCCATCCGTGTCTGTACTCTACCCATTGTGTTCGCTAGGATGAATCTATGTACAACTATGTAACGTTATGGTAAAAGTTTGAATAACACGAGTAGTGACTAACTGACTATAACCAATCTATTTCAAACTATACTATCGGTGTACATTTACATCTTATACTTGGGTTGTTATAATCGATTAAAAGGCGTCGTCATAATATAATAGAACTAAAACTGTTTACCCAAACCTTTGCAACATGTACAGTAGGGACTCCCCTTTTAATGCATAACTAGACACCTGTTGTTATCTTCTCGTTATTATCAGTATTACGGTGCAAGGCATTAAGGGACAATTACATTTGTCATTTGCAATTGTTTTAATGTCCTTTTCATATATATATATATATATATACATTACATGTAATGTCTGCACCCAGATTTGTTCTTATAGTAAGACTCTTCACTTCAAAGACTTGTGTTTCTTTTTGTATTAGTTTGTCAGAGCACTTTGGAAGGTCAAAGTGCATAAATCATAGCTGTTGGATTTTTTCAGCTTTTCAGCTTGTAGGAATTCTCAGATGGCAGGTATATAGTATTTCCTAATTAAATTTAGATACAATTTCAAATTTTGATTGCCGGATCACGCGATAGTATAGCTATAAGGCATATTTCTTTTAGATGTAACATATACTAATATTGAGAATATATTTTGTAGTACAATTGAGAAAATACAAAATTATATTGTATATATATAAATGGATATAGATAAATAGGCGTACTCAAATATTGCTATAAATAATGTAAAACGTATACGAAACAAAATGTACTGTCTTCATTTGAATAAAATCAATTGTCTGGCTACTACTGCACGCTCTGACGATTTATTACAGCGCTATTTATTTTTCATCGGATTGAAACCCTTTTTATCTTTGTATATACTTGTACTTGTACTTTTTCTGTGTTCATGTTTATTGATTAATTTGTGCAGAAATTAATAGTATGTATCTATAATGCTTATCCTTGATGATTTACATTATAATTTACGCAGTGTATGTAGTAATAGTATTTCACGTATATATTGACTGTTCGGAAAGAAATTTGACAAATGAATACAATTTACACTTTTCTTTAAATATTCTGTTATGGTTGGCTGCCACCAAACTCTGTCTGTCTAATTGGCTTAGTGACCTCACCGAAATTAATCATATTGATTAATGTAACGTGTTCAAAATGGACGCTATAGTACCCAGCTGGAGGTCCCATAATCGTGCGATTGTTTCTCTTGCTATAATATAATTTTGTTAGGTTATACGAATAAATACAAGAGTGCTTATGTTCTTTTAAATTCTCTTTTAGAAAATACGTGCCAATTATTTGCATTGGGTCTAGTGTTTTTGTCTACTTGAACGGGTTAGATATACATATTTCGTCGGTCTTAGTTAAACGGTTCGAGTGAGAGACTGTCAAAGGTCGCAACTGATCATACTGGCATGGGATATTAATATAGAATGACAAACAGGTTGCTCCGCTAATCCAAGTTATATCCAGACGGAATTAAAAGTAACATTTTCCTTCTAAAGGTTATTATCCGCTTGTGATGTTATACAGTATCTACTTTCAATGAAACTATCGAATTTATTTTATTAGTCTGCTGTATTAATTAGTTGTCTGTATGTACTTATTTATTACATTACAGTATCTTGTTACGGTTTTAATCTATAATATATTGTATTTGTTTTATCTGTATGCTGTATATTAGGCAGGTTTGCCCAAATGTCAATAATATATTTTGCATATTAAGTGATTCTAAATAATACAAAAGACTCGCTTTATGTTAATTTATGAAAGTACAAAACTGTTTGAATTTGTATAAATTATCTGTTATTGATCGATATTTGATTCCATAGTGGAATGGGAATTTAATTACAGTTTTTGTTATCGATTTCATAACTTTGCACAAATTGATTGTAAGGTAAGATAAATAACCTATTACCTGGTGCTAAGT
This sequence comes from Invenusta paracnida, assembly GCA_036023295.1. Classification (NCBI taxonomy): domain Eukaryota; kingdom Metazoa; phylum Platyhelminthes; order Proseriata; family Coelogynoporidae; genus Invenusta; species Invenusta paracnida. The sequence continues at coordinate 7,458 of JAYRBW010004353.1, read as the reverse complement.
TTCTAACCAATCACATTGCAGTATAATCAGGAGTGGCCTCTTCCAAGTGTCCGCAGTCGCCGGAACCGTCTACTCCATCTATTTCATGAACTTCTTTCTTCTGGTTCTTCAAGTTCTGCATATTATCTGGTTCTGGATGATTCTACAGATCGCATATCAAGCTGTGGACGGTGGCAATGTAAGTTTCTGTGTCTGCTTCCCCCCCGCCCCCCGCCCCCCCCTCCTATTCCCTCAAAAGTACACTTGTCATGTCTATATAATATATATTTAGATAAACTGCAATTTACAAGAATGTCTGGTTTTATATTTCTAGTACCTAACGCAGTGCATTTTCATGAAGGTAGCTAACTAGCCGAGGTTGTTCAAGTTTCTTAGTCATTCCTTTAAGAAAGTAAAGCAACACCAGACCTTTAATATTGCCTATTGTTCAATTATTATGTTCATGTTCATGTTCATTGTTCCAGTATGTCAGCTATCTTACTAGCTTGTGAGAGCGCTTGCCTACCAACAGCAGTGCTGGGTAATAGAGAGATGGATAGACAGTCTGCACATGTCACCTACGTATTATTTATGTAGTATCTCGACAAAGTAGCATAAATCGTTAGTGCAAAACTAGATTTTTAGCGGGCGTCTCTCTAAACCTTTCATTTTTAGATAAGAGAGATGATTTGGCCACGTATCTGGATTATTAAGTAGAAGATTAAAATAAGCAAAAAAGCGAATGTTCTCAGATACTATATTTATTGATACTCAGTAAATATAGTATCTGAGAACATTCGCTTTTTTGCTTATTTTAATCTTCTACTTTCACTTTTAATTGTTGTAATTAAAGAGAACAACGTCGTTTACGTTTCTGACTCACGCCAGCCCTTCTTAGTCCTAGTAAGCGTATTTACAATACTAATCTGTCTGCCTGCCTAGCATAGTAGACATTTTATTCATCTTCGGTATGTCGGTATTATATTGAGGTATCTTCTAAAGTGAGTGTTAGTATAACCAGCCATAGACTCACACTCATCATGAATGAAATACTTTCACCTTCGCTTCGTAAGAAAGAATTGCAGCCTTGTATTAAGATCTGCTTGTATGTTGTTACATGCCCTGTGTTTTTGTGAGCTTATTGTGAGGGTCTATTGCTGCTTTCTGAGTGATTCATTGAAGCCGATTATGTCACCAAGTTTGCTTTGTTATTATAACTACCAGGTCTGCTTCGCTGATATCATATATATGTATTAAACCAGAAAACTAGCAGCCTGAACTATTTTATGGAATAAAGCCTGGCTTGTCGACCGCAATTCTTGGGTTTATTCAAGTTGATATTCTCTGGTTGAGCGTAACTTTGTGCTCAGTCATTGATTAGGTCAACAAACATGCTAAGTGGATGTATTCTTGCACTCTTTTAAAGTACTAAGTATACAAATTTGGGTTTCCTTTCCTAGTAATATATTAGTTTTAAATTGGCCATTAACTCTGAGTGGTAATACTTATGCCAACAGCTGCTATACTCGTCTATGATCAGCGTAGACATTTAACAGAACTAGTTTTTCTGAACAAAATGATTCTTTCGACATTATTCTATTTACATAAATGTCCTAGGGGCGAAAGAAATATATAGCTGGAAATAGCATAGCTATGCAAACTGGGCAGAAGGTGTAATTGTTCAGCTTATCGAACTATTTGCACCGAACAATAGCCGACAGAATAAGAAATTAAACCAGAAATAAAATGGCACAGTTTACTTTCCTTCTAAATCATCAAAATATTCTTCTCTAATTTATCTTTCTAGTTTTGTCAACACTGGGCACTCTTTTTCTCTTTCCAGTTGAAGCATGACTCGCGAAGTGACAGTGAGCTCTCGGATGATTCCGATGCTGCGACTTTGGATGCCCTCAGCAACACCACCGCCAGCAATAACAACAACAACAACAACCACGGCATCGGCAGTGACAATGACAAAAGCAGCTGCAATGGACGGAAGGACAATTGAATGATCCTTGATTCGCCAAGTTTTCTTGTTGTGACCTTTTGAATGGAAGAAAGTAAAATGATGGCTGTTTTGATAGTCGGTTTGTCTCGTTATATTCTGATGTGGGCACTTTGATATTTGAGAACAAAATGTGGTTACTTTTTATTCTTTTCTTTTCTTTCTTTCTTTCGATATCGGGAAACCACAAAGTGCTTCTTCTCTCATACAGAAAGCAAATAGGAGAGCGTTTTCTTTGCTCCTTCATTATTTATTCCCTATGTTATTCATTCTGGGCTTCCCCCCGCCTTTTTAAGAAAGAAGGGAAAATGTCCAATTGTATTTTTTACTGTGTAGATAAAATCCAAGATTTGCAGGCGGCGAGAATTCACTCTGGATGACCATGTGCATTTATCCCTCTTTTTAAGGTACATGCATATGCTTCCATCTTGGAGGAGTTTACTGAAATGTTAAATTGATAAATCACTCTTTTCTCTCTCTCTCTCTATTTCATCATCGTACTGATTAATTATCTATTAGTTGGAGTGATGTGTCCCATCACTTTGCCCCATCCAAGTAACTTAAATTATCTTAACTTTGTATTTGTTATTGTTTGGATTTCTACCTCTCTTTTACATTCCAATATAATCTATTATTACGCCATCAATGATATTAACAATTAACTTTTAACTATTTTGTTTGTTTTTAATGATATTTGTTTTCCATTTGAATTATAATTAGTGATTTCTTGTCATTTATACTCATTAACAACGCTGCTATTGTTGTTAATATAGTAATGTAACCATTATTCCTACACAGCACAGTACGTGTTTTATTTCATTTGTATAGAAAGGGTGTTTTTTTACTAAAGTAATGTTGCTAGATTTTGTATTACAACAAACGTATCTTACAAATTATAGCACACAATACAACCATCTTTGACTCTAAGCACATACATCATATTGACTTTAAGCAACGTAATGTTTATATATCATTGAGCGTGGAAATTCTGCTTTCATAATGTATTTCTATACGTACACTAAATTGTACATAGATGCGCAAACATGATTTAAGTATAAAACTTTGTATAAATGCATTGTACTGCCCACAAAGTTGTCCCAGTGTCCTTATTGACGTTGTGTATAGGTCAGATAAAAAAACCCACATGTTATTTATATTGATTTAATAAAGTATTCTCCTATTTTATATAGAGAGAGTTACACAATTAATGCAATAAATTAAAAGTTCAGTATAAAGTTTCCATGAACTTAGTACAGTCATGTTTTTAAAAGTATAAATTCACCCAAAAAATTGTGGAATAATTGTTCTTTCATGATGGATGTTTCTATTTTGTTTAAAGCAGAAATTATACTTTTAATTGTGCATTGTGCAACTTTATGGGCAGTTATACACTAGATATTCCGAAAACTGCATGTAAGACGAACTGAATCAATTTTACACTTGTAGAAAGGGAATTCGTGCTCTGTGAAAGAAATTAAGCTATATTCATCTTGATAATTATTTATACATTTAATTGTGTTGACTCGATGATTGTAAGTAGATATTATTCACATGGTTATGATACTTTAACCGTTTATTCTATATATACTGTACCGTATATATATATACCGCTTATTTTGGTTCAAAACCTGCCTTTATCTGGATCAACTGCATCTACATACCATACGTATCTCCTATCCCGTCTGTTCTTTTTTTAATGTGGTGTATCTTAATTACTAGAAACTCTTCCTTTACACCGATTTCATTTTGTATTTATAATTTATAAAACGTAATGAAGTTATATTTTTTATAACTTTAAAGTTATATCCCTTATCTCCCGCTGCCACCCCCCCCCCTTCCCCCTCGCCATTAAAACGTTTTGATTACCAAATACATAATGTATGTAAACGCCATTTATATACATAAGTTTATATTTGACAATGTGATTGAAAAAAATAATTATTTACTTACACTTGTTATTAAAACAATTTATATTATACATTTTGGACTTCTAAATTAAGGGGGAAAATATTCTTAAACATATTCAAATAAATAGATTATATTTATAAACTTCTCATTTACTTGTGAACGGTTTAGTATTGATAAGTAATTTATGAACACCTTATTTGCACCTATTGTATCACTTTATTATGTTCAAAATCGTTGATAGGTATACTTTTTAAAAGTAAATAGGCAACTTAAAATATTATACATTTTGAAAAAGTTATGCATTTTTATAAACTAATACTTACTTATAGTTATACATCATAGTTGCAATCGAAAATATTCTGTCCTCTGTTTTACTTCAATGTCTAAGGTATTTTAGTTATTATAGAATATAAGATTAACTTTAGTGGTGCTGTGTTAACTAACATTTTATACATTTGACTTTATGGTTATTCTCGCAATTATATTAGACAATAATAAAAGTTAGAATCATGAAATATGATACATGAGCAGACTACAGCCGTTTGAAATGTTAATACTTAACCTTTATTGATACAAAAAAATAAGTGGCAATAATTTGTCGTTTGATATTTGATACTCTTGTATAATATCCATTTATTTATATATGTTGTATTTAATTTGTATGCTTTATTGCAGTATTCTATTTTAAAAAGTAATTAAGTATGAAATAAGATATGTTATAAATCAAACCTCCCACTTTAATTGTTTGATGCTTAACGTTGGAAATTCGGTCTCAAAGAAAATAGTCGCATAAATTTTACTAAAGAATAAAATATTTAAAGGAATTATTTAAAAATAAAATGGATATTTATAACTACATTATTATTTCAATACATGTTCTACGTTGCTGCACATAGCAGCTATAGGTAGGTTCACATACAGTTAGAAACAAATAAGATTTTCTTCATTAATGATAAACTAATATATATATTTTAATTATGTAGACAAATTATACTATTACAAATTTCTTAGCTCTACCATAGATTATATGATATATTTAATGTTTTATGTTTTAAAATCTTAATTTGCATTCAATATTTCTGTAATTTTTATATAGATTTTGCAACGAATCAAAATAATATATTTAATTATTATTGAATGTGATGTATAGAAGATTTTCTTAATTAATTATATATTTATATGTCTCAATTATTGTAGATTAACTAAATCACATGAATTTTCTTAGCTCTACCAATAAATTTAGTAGATTATTAGATATATATATATATTTTTATAATCTGTTTTTAAAGCTCAATTTGCATTAAATATTTTCAAATTTTACAAATATTTTGAAACGAATCACAATTTATTTAATTATGTGATTAGTTATCAAATGTTTTTAATGATAAAACTACTCATGATATCATTGAATACATTTAAGATACATTACTAAAGAAGTCTGGTACATTAATAATTATAATTAATAAACGGCATAACATATCTGCCTTATTTACATTTCTGAATATTTGTTTTAATAATTAAAAGTAATGTATCTATAACAACGTGTAATCTATCACTGTTTTGAAAATAGTTTGTCAAAAATATATATTACACGATTAACATGTCGGCCAATAGTCATGCTGGTGTGCGAACTTTTAGTAGCAGAACATTAGTTGGTAATTGGTTTGAAGATGTAAAGCTGGAAGAAGTAAGACTTTATATATTTTTTAAATTGTTTCTTGAGATGTAAGCTCTATTTTTAATTGTTATACTGCCAGGCAATGGTGTCTTGCACCAGACAATATAAGTACACTAGTACAGTATACATATACCTATATAGTATACACTAGTATAGTATACACGTAGTACCTACAGTTTCACTTTTATGAATTGTCATTTAGGCCTTCTTAAGGCCTACTTATTGTCAACTTTAAGCCTAGGGGAAAATGCACTGTTTAAATTTTGTTTATTAATTCTCAAAATTTAAATAAACATAAAATTAAGTATAACATATTTTTGACTGAGAATATTTGGAAGAGTTTCAAATCAGTGCCAAAAGTATACCCTCATTTAATCCACTTATAGTTTTCACAAACAACAGTTTCAAAAATATTTAAAACATACTAAGTCTAAAGAACTAAACAATTAAACTTCATAATCTTAGAATTATAATATATTTAATAAATGCCATATATTTTCAGTACAACAAAAAGATTTAGTAAAAATGCCACAGACTATTCTAATAATATTTTCCAATAACACTAAGAGATATATAATATACAAATTATATTATAGCACTCATGATGAGTACTTACTTACTCATGAATCTCAACATAGATTTACAGTTTAAAATGTCTAGTAGAGTTGGAATATAAGTAGTATCATAGTGTAGCAATAGCATAGTCAAATCATTAAGTCTATTCTTGGACATTTATCTTTTAACACATACCCTCCGAAGCTTTTTAGTGTAACGTAAACTACGAAGGGTAGGTCTATCAGGCCCACCTTGCTATTATGTAGTATAGCATAGGAATATATATAGATTTAAGCAAGACAGCCTAGAGACAAAGTAGAGATATAGATAAAGTTCCTGTAGCCAATGAAAATGCAGCTAAGTGTTTCTACACAGCGCGAATGAAATTAGAAGGGAGGGTATTAGGATTATCGTATAGTAAAATTGAGAAATAGAATGAGAAATATTGATTGGATTTTTATTATTGGAACAGCTATTATAACAGCTATTATAACTATTACTAAGTACTACAAAATGCAAAATTCTGGATCTGATAGCTCTGATAGCGAGTATTCGTTGAGTGACATTACGAGTAGCGAGGATGACGACTCAATTGAAGAAATGATATCATCTTCTGATGAAGACTATGACGTAGAAACTGCTGTGAACACAGCACCGGATGGAACTCAATGGCAGATAGATCCTCCCATCAGAAGGAATCCTGTGCGACGTAATATAAGAAATATAACGACTCATCCTCCAGGTCCTAAATCTCGCACCAGTCGTTTAGCAATATCACCTGTATCAGCGTGGAAATTATTCTTTTCTGACGACATTATAGACATAATATTTCTGCATACGTCTCAGCGTTTACAAGAATTTCGTCTTCGTAATCCACAACACAAAACGAACATTATTAGCGTAACACGTGATGACATATATGCATATTTTGGCCTGCGGTATCATATTGGTGTAAATAAAAATCAAAGAATTGAAACAATGTCTCTATGGAGTAAACAGTATGAGGACATGCTCTGCCGCGCTACTATGTCTCGCGAAAAATTTCTTCTTATTCACAAAATGATTCGGTTTGATGACTATGTTACTCGACAAGCTCGACGAGGTATGGATAAGTTTGCTTCTGTGCGAGAAATTTATTCTCTCTTCAACGATAACTGTGCACTCCACATGACCCCAAACTATCATGTCACGGTGGACGAACAAATTGTAAGTTATAGGGGGCGTTGTCCGATAAAAGTGTATGATAAGTCTAAGCCAGACAAATATGGGATCAAAGTGTATCTTCTATGTGATGCAGTCACCCAATATGTGTATTCATTGGACCCGTATATTC
>JAYRBW010004342.1:0-13778 GCA_036023295.1 Invenusta paracnida | reverse complement strand
TACCTATAAACCTTATTTTCGTATAAACCTATAAAGGTTTAGTTTTAGTATTTTTTAAACCATTGCGTGTAAACCATATTTAAACCATTATATAAACCATTTTCATTTACAGTGTACGTGTAAATAACCTCTTAATGGATACTATTGCCTTGCAAATATCACAAGTTTTTTTACTGACATTTAACTATTTATCTTTAGTTGTAATTGATAACATTTATAATCGTTATAATTTTAAGTGTAATGGATTATAAATTTTGTATCAATAAGTACCTACCATACTTTTTCACCAATGCGTTATGAATAGCTAAATATGGGGACTCATTTTGCATAGTGATTTGATATAGGTATTATGGTTTAGAATTTTATTGATATTCAAATACTTAAAACGCGAAAAAGATATTTTACAATTTTAAATATTCAAATAAAAGTTAAATAAAACAGTGCTCATCATTATGAAGATAATAGTACAAAATTTAAAAAACGACATATTTAATTATATAGTATATATTTCACAATATTAAGTTCATTATAATTGTGAAACGATATAAGTATTTGTCTTCAATGTGTGTATATATGTCAATGCAATATTTCTTTATATGAAGAGTATAATAATTAAAGCATATGCATAAGGTTTTATCACATGGCCTTGATAAGTCTTTAATTTTTGAAACATTATTTACATTTTCATTTGCGTTAATAGGTATGATATGCGTTGAAATACAAAAAACAGAGAAGCCCTTTGTTGATTTATTTATGAGGTACAAAAAAGATAATTACATATAAAATTAAATAATAAATAACGGTCGTGTCACCAAGACTGATCGGCACCTTTGGTATAATTGTAATATAGCCAACCCATTTGTATAAATATAAATCTAGGGTCTTGTGCAAATTAAAGACATCTATTTTTACCAATACACTTGGTGTTTGCCTGTGTAATTTATTTTATATAGTCTTTCATTTTGGTTTTCACTCCAGACTTTTTTCTCAAGGCTTAAATTAATTAGTGTTTAACCTCCCAAGAGCAATAAAAATAGATTACAACACAGATACTGCAAGAAAACTACTATTTAATTACACCCCACCTGAACATGTCTAACAATATTCACCATATACGTAGTAATATATATTCTTAATTTCTTATTCATTTATCTTTAATATATATATATTAAAACAAAAAGGACAATCTAAAAAAGAAAACCACAAAATGAACACCTTACAAGAAAAAAGTGAAAATGATACCTATTGATTATATGAAGTATAGCCATTAAAGATACATATAAAAATGACACCAAGATTTAATTGTTACAATGCTTACCGTTAAGAATACATATATATTATGTAAATGAATAAGTAACATGTCTAAACTGGAAAATTCATTAAAATAAATGGAAACATTTTTCATAAAAAATTTTCATAATTGGAAAAATTCTTTGGAATAAAACATTTTCATAGAAGCAATGAAACCCATATAAGTACATGTTATGTTCTTGGCAAAATAAAAATGTTGGCATTAAAGCAAGAAGCGGAGAAGCTTACATAAATACATGTTTTGATAATTAATAATCTAATTATTATAAAATAGTAAAAATAATACAATCCATACCATTTCCATGAAGTATTTCTTAATTTGTGTTCTCTTATTTTTATGAATTTTGCATTATATACATCATATGTAACTGGTTCATCTATATACGAGAGCCGATCAATAAGTTCGTGGACTAGGTAGGCAAACATAATTGAAATATTTGTTTTGCTTATATCTATTAACTATATTAGAAGATTAATGTCTACATAATTTTAAAAATTTTAAATGTCTATGTCATAAAGATCTTTCAAAATTTGGATTTCAAATTTTGCAATCGATGGATATATTTCTGTAAATTTAATTCGAACTTTAAGCAACATGGAATTAACAACTGAGCATTTTAGGGCTATGATATGTTATGACTTTAAAAGTTATTTACCACTCCGAGAAAGTGTATAACGATTGTAAGCTGCTAATTCTGAACTTTCTCCATCAAAGTCATGTGTTCACTAATGGTTTTCTGAATTTCGCATTGGTCGGAAGTCCCTGGAAGTAACACTATAAGGATACTTTTATTTATCATTATAGATATTATACAGTTTTATAGTAATATAAACATAATATTCTTAAATGCATTGTTATTCTTGTTTGATTGTATAGTTATTGTAAACCACCATCTCATTGAATTACGCAATGTTAAATAGCTACACTCGTTGTATTAACTTGTTGTAGATTATGATAATTGCGATAATTATTAAAATCAAATTAAATATAGCGTCACATAAGTTTTGGATTAAAAAGTAAATATGGAACAACAAGGGGTACACACAAAGCTATGCTGAATAACGTTAAATATATTACACACAATATGGTATAAAATCTTTTGATACAAATGTATGTAAACATTTATATTTGTTTAATTCAATGTGTGATATAGTTGTGACATAATAATAATACTAAATTTATTTTCTCTGTGAAATTTAAAGAAATGTAATTATTAATTATTTTTATTGTTATGTCACTATATACTTAAATTATATTTGGCATTCATCTACTTTTTGTAATAAGATATTATAAATACGTCTATGCATATTATAATTTTTAACTTATATTTTAACTAGGAATAGTAGATGCACATGTTAGAATAATTTTATGGTGATTGCTAATTTAAAAATGTGTAATAATTACTTCGATTGTCTTTTGAAATTAAAAAAAAATATATTCATGACTTCCTAAGTTATGTGTTACATAATATATACATCAAAGCGATTTGAGATCAATCATTGAGATAATAATCCAATTATTGAGCAGTCTTAATATAAACCACATTCATTGCTACATTTGGCCTTAAATTCACTCAATTTAATAAGATGTCGAATTTATACATACAAAGGAAACCAACATTTGTTGAGTAATATAATCCTGAAATAAAAAGTTTATCCCGATAAAATAAGCTCGTAAAACTGTCTCTTTTTTCTGAAAATCTGAGAACAGCAATACTTAATCAGCATTGACGATTGAACTTTCTCTCTAAAAACCGCCGACAACTACTATCTCGAAAAAAGTTTAGGCATTCTACACGCAAACTAGTTAATAAAATATTTAAATATTGTTCATGAATGATGTTATTACCAGTATTATTTTACTTGGTAAAAACGCGATATAATAATATTTCTATTGATAAAAAGACTTTCAATACGAATCAAAAATGGTATATCGTCGGAAAAGTGCAAGCCAAGAAACGACCACAAAGATCAAATGTTATAATAAATTCAATAAAATAATATTGAAGATACAAAGTTCCGCCATTTATGAAAATGATATAATGAATGCGCCAACACTTTTATGTTGTAATGCTGGTTATATGAAAAATGATAGATATTGAATAATGCATTTAACTATATATTAATATTATGTTATTTAACTATTAATGTGTTATTGATTATGTCATTCAATATCTACATAATATGTGAAAAATTGTATGTTTCATTTTTACGATATAAAAACTCATTTTCATGAAAATCGACCACTTTCAAAATTGTACATATAGATACTTATAAACTTAGGTGCATTTTGTTCCCAAGCTGTTCGTGATTACATAAATTTAGCTTTTTAATGCACTCTAACCTAATTTAGCGGTCAAAATAGGTTTATTTTTCTTGATATTAGTAACTAGAACTGAGAGTATCAATTAAAAAGAAGTTTATTACCGCAGACTGTTGCTGTAAACGTTCTCAAATGGTTTTGTGATCAAATTTAGAAGAAATAATTTCATCTGTAAATTATATTAAGCCTGAGATGCAGTTCAGTAGCAAGTAGACGCTTAAGCCATGAATCTCACAGTTTCTCTGTTCATGGGCGTAGTAGTAAAGCAATCATCGGCAAGTTTGAACAAATAGGTTTGGTCAAAAGTGCATCTCGATCTGGGTAGTCACTTTCTGATACTACAAATGAGAATGACGATGAGTTAGTTCATAGATGGAATTATTGATCCAATTTTATTTGAGGACACAGTGACTCCAAACAATTATCTTGATATGTTATAAACTCAGTTTTATCCAGAAGTTCAGAATAAAAATCCAGATATTTTGGATACTTACTAATTCCATCAAGGCAGTGCACCCCCGCATTATGTTCGATATGTACGGGAACAGTTAGGTGGGACCTGTGAAAACAATCTAATAGGGTGAAGAGGATATATAAAATATTCTACCAAGTCACCTGATTTGATTCCTACGTTTTTTTCTGGGGTGTTGAAGCAACTTGTACATATACATACGCCAAAAACTCGTATTCTGGTACAACTTAGATAGGATGCTGTAAGAATAAATTTGTTACGATTGATGACAATTTATCTCAGAAAGTTTTTTGAAGCATTGTCAACAAACTTGAGAAATGTTATGAGCATCAAGATGTAAACTTGTAACAATTAAAATAAACCTAATGTGCGACGTTATACATTCAATGAGACATGCATGGAAATATATAAGAGTTAATAGTTATAAGTTTAAAGAGTAACCTGGTCAAAACATAACCTTAAATTGGTTAAATTGCACAGTGTCCTGGAAAGAGGTTTTTTGGTCTCTCCATAGACATCAGAATAATTGGGGTTAGAGTAGACTGGAAATCTACTCACATAGAGTTAAAATGTGTTCTCTCTCAAATTCACTCAGCAGCGAATTTGCCCCATGTCTGTGGATAACTCATCGCTTCAACCGAGAGCTATTCTAAAAATAGATTTGTGAAAAACTACAGTATTCTTAAAAAATACTATTAGTCCAAGCCATTTAGAATTTCACCGGGAAAAATTGCAACACTACAATTCTTTTTAGTTTTGATTACCAATAAGATTTCTTTATAACATATAAAAGTCTAAAGCTCTCAAAATATGGGGCAACATAAAATTATTATATTTCTGATTTCACATGGAAGATTTTTTTATTTTGTCTAATTTTCATAAAAATCCATATTTTTTTAGAAAAAAAAATTTTTTTTAGACTATCACATAACATATTATTTCATATCAATTCATTCCTCTAAGTGTTTTCTAACATTTAAAATAGAAATTAGCCTCATAAGTTCTATAATTCAAATTATAGATACTTTAGAAGACGTTCTCAAATGAATGTTATTATTAAAATTTTTCTAATTATCAATATTATATAGTTTCTAGAATTTAAATTATAGAACTTATGAAGCTATTTATATTTTAAATGTTAGAAAACACTTAGAACAAATTGATATGAAATATGTTATCTAAAAGAAAAAAGAAACTTCTTTGTTTGAATATTGGATTTTTTGAAAGTTAGTTTAACATTTGAAATTTTTTAATGTTGGAAATCATAAATATCATAATTTTATATTACCCATTTTTTTATAGCTTTAGACTTTTAATATGTTATCTGGAATATTTTATTGTGATGAAACCTACACTGATATATAGTGTTGCAGTTTTTTTTTAATATGACCACGTTTGGGGCTAAATGGCTTGGACTATATATTTAAATGTAATATTGTGTATAAAACAAGAATTGAAATACGTTTAAAATTAATTAAATAGGTAACTAATATTAAAATACATTATTTAAGGTAACTAACATGTGAAAAATCCTACTAGAGTATGCGTAGTAGATCTATTTACTCGATTTACTTCACAGCAATCCTTATCTATTTTACCGGTTTTTTGCCCTAAACCGAAATTAAGTCCAAACATATTTCAGAATTCCAATCTTATATATATATCTGATACCTATATGGCCTCTCCCATCCGTGCATTGTATATGTAATCTGCAATAGATATACGTAATAATTCATAGTTTAAGTTAACATAGACAGAAGACTGCAAGAATTACATTGTTGTATTCATATAATGCTTCTTGCTAATTACCAAAATGTAGGTATATTAAAGTACACTCAATAAGGATTCATTAATTATTTTTGCCAATAATAAAGTCTTAATTTCCAAGAATGAGTAAGTGGGTTAGTCGCCCCGGGTCCTATTTATTGGCTCACACTGGAACTTCAAGAATATTTTTTTAAATAGTAAAAATGTAAATAGAACATTTTTAAAATTATGTAAGAGATGTTAGATGTCTTACATAATGTGATATTTTTCAATCTAAATTATGACGCAGTTTCGTTTTAAACTTGTTTTTAATGGTAAATATTAATAAAAGTAATTATATATTATTTATATATTACGACGGTATACATAAAAAATTAAACAAATTGTAAACAATCATGCATTCATATTGCAAACTCCAAAATGCCTATATATGTAAAACACATATATTATTTTATTTAATAAAAATTAATTTAAGTTCAATATATTATAGGGTACAGCGGGTTCTTTTTTTCAAGCACGTACATATAGAAATGCACCGAATATTATGATATCGCTATTATTTTCGCACCTTGTTTTAATTGTTTTATATTTACGATTTATTATTCAAATTTAGAATATATCTGCACTAACGTATAGATTTAATAGATTTAAAAACCAACACTATTTGACCGTGCGTGTTGAAACAACATATAAAGATAAACAATGTTGAAATGACATTATAGTTTAAAACAATATTTCATAATTTGCAAAACAAATATTTTATCTGTTGAATAAATATATAGACAGCAACTAATCTCTAATGAATTATATAGAATAATATAAACTAGAGATTAACTATATTTAGAAAAGAAATGAAAATAGTATTTATAGAGTGATTGCTATAGAAAATATCGTCAGTGTTTTTTTCTATCTTATAAAAAAATAACGGAAAGTTGTGCATCCAGTCAGTGGCGATGCCAGCGTCTAAATTTAAGGGGGTCTAGCATTTTAGGGGCCCCTGAAGGGATCTGCTGGAGCTTTATTTCAAAGCTACTTTTCCCTTTCACTTACACTAACACTTACTTACACTAACTTAAGAGATTTTGTAATTTCGAAGATACTTTTGCTCTTACTTTCTCTTACGTTTAAGTGAATTTGTAAGTGAAAGTGTAATTGAAAAAGAAAAGTAGCTTTAAAAATAAGGCTCCAGGGGCACCTACAGGTGCGCTTACAGAATCTGAAGATCGCCAGGGAGCCTGGGCCACTCCGAACAACCCCCTCAGTCCTCCCCCCTGGCATCGCCACTGCGTCCAGCTATAAGATACTAATGTTCTACATAGCTACATACTATTTCAAATTTAAATTGATTTAAAGAATTCAAATTTCTGTAGAGAATCAATGGAATTATGCTCACACTATTAGATGGCTATTAATACCAATATACGGCATAGTGTCAGATATAGTAATTTTATTCAAGACAACCAATTAAAGATAGCTTTTTCAATAGTTAATACCAATATACCTGGAAAATAAATAACACTCAAGAAAAGTAAACCATTTTACTCAAAAAATATTATGTTTAATTAATGATCCAATTTAAAAAAAATTGTTTTCAATTTTTTATGTGATTAACCAGTATATACACTACTAAAAAAGTAGTGTGATTTCTCCCAAAAACATTTTAATTTAATACATTTTAGTGCAAAACTAATTAGAGTCGTTAAAATCACACAATATACTAAATTATCCCATTTTATTTGACTATTCTGATAATATAGTGTGATTTTTACAGATAAAGAACTATTCGTGTAATAAAGTGAAATCATACTGTATTTTTTTACTTTTAATAAACAAAGTTGTTTTAACTCATGCAGTGTAATTTATTTAATTCATCGTGATTCTTTAAAATAAGAGTGATTTTAACTGATAAAGCGCAAACATTTCTCTCGGTCACATTCCCCTTGAATCAAATTCAGACAGAAGTTGATTCGTTCCTCATATTTATTATATATATTTATATTCAAATTACGATCTTGTTTACGATACTCGCTGCATGATTTAAAAATATATAACCTGCATTTTTTATATACGATATGATCAATATGTAGTAAACTAAAATTAGATATAAGCAATGTTGCGAATATAATAGTATCAGGTTAAATAAAAATTACCATCGCGTAGCTGATCCCGTTAAAAATGGTCTTAATATAGGGTCGTTGAGATAAAAGTCTATTACAATCTTTCTTGTCTACTTTATTGCATTGTTAACCTTAATTTGTAGATCTATTTTGTATGTATATTTATTTTTCACAGTTATACACCGCTTTTACCAAAAAATAGTGTGTGTAACACCCTCTCGTAATAGCTACGGTTATTACATATTTTAAGTAAGCTTGTACTTCATCCAAAGTTTCTTTTTACTTACAAAATTTATGTTTTAATAATCGACCTTGATTTTTACTAGTTGATATTGTATGATTATATTTAAAATAGAAACATATATTATTTAAAAATTATTTTATGTACTTAAATGTTATTTAGCATGGATTTGCTTGCAGGATTTTTATTAGTTGAATAAATGTGCTTAAGATTGTATTTCTATATTTTATATGTATGCGATTCGAAGCATTTATTTGTACATAATTTCTTCTTGTCCTTGAGTTATAAATATATTAACGTATTTCATGTCTCTACTTTATTGTGTTGTTGATAATATTTTTCAGATCTATTTTAGTGTGTAGCTAATGTTGAAATTTGTATGTATATTGTTTTTCACAGTTTACACCAAAAAAGAGTGTGATTGTACACACAAATAGTAAGTGTATAACGTTTATTTCATGGAGATGCTTAGAATTACAACAGCAGTGTTAAATTGTTCAAACACTGAGATTTCACATAAATCACCGAATCAAGGAAAATCTTCCTATAGTGAGAAATCACACTGTTTTATTTGTGAACAAATGAAACGGTGATTGATTAATGGATAGTTATTAGTAAATGTCTGTGTCTGTTCCTCTCATTGATATGAAGAGCAAAATCTGACCGATTTACAGAAATTATTTTGAACTATTTCTAAAATTAAAAAGCAGCTATATTTAACGGTTACATTTTTTCTAAATAGCAGTCAGTTGTTTTGAAAAATTAGTAATGCTTAAAGTTAAAGGAAACAAATAATTGTGATTTCTTCTGTTGTTCCAGCTTCGAGAAGATGATAAACTTTTAAACACTTCATTTATTTGAAGAAGATGAGAGGCTTGAATAAAGAATATAGACGGAACATAACTTAGTGCAAGGTGGGCATACAATGTTGTATGTGGGTATATGACAAATAAAACATTTGAGTTCTTTTCTTAAAACTAACACATTATAAAAACTTTGCAGAGTATTTGATCTTCTGCACTTTATTCAATATAATAAACATATACATTGTCTATTTCACCTATACAGAAATAATATATAAAAACTATATAAAATAATTTATTCTTATTCACAGAGTAGTGAATAAATAGAGTGTTGACTCTGAAAGATCCCGTGTCTAAATCTAATAATTGTATAAACTTTTACAGGTAAGGTACATTTAGTATGTAGAATTCATTTTTTTTTATATACATATTAAATATTTCCAAAAAACATGTTATGTACTATACTTTGCGATTTCTACTATATGTACAATAAAACAAAGTATGTGGCATATGCATATTGAAATGAAAATTTTATTTTATATAAATTGCTGTTAAATTTTACAATGCTTTTCAACTCATTAAAACTAAGTCGTATTGACAAGAATATTATTTATATTATATTATATAAAATGTATTGAGCACGTATGCCTGGCTGTCAATAAAATATATTACTAAATCCAAAAGTTCATGGAGTCAAAGAACTTAATTTTGCTATTAATTATATAAATCCACTCAAAGCTATACTTTTGTTAGTTTTGCTCTATTCATTGATAAAGCTGTCACATCGATTAATTTGAATGTGGTTCGTTGCGAAGTTCATTTTTTCAAATTTATATTCAATACATTTATCATTTTATATTTGCATAAATTCTGAATGTGTGTGTAAGTCACTCAAGGTCTGATATGAAATCATTCAGTAATTCTTAATTCTTAATTTTCAAAAAGGTCTAAAAAGTATCAGTCAAAACAATATACTATTAGAGAAATCGACAATGCTTTCAATTATTTCCATATGTTATAATGACCTATTAAAAACATATAGGTACATTCAAGAATATTCAACAGAATTTAATCATCAATATAAATTTTTCTGAAGCATACGGTTTACGAATTTTGCAACAATACTTATTATTTTCTGGAGTTTTAATTGTAATAATAAATGTAAAGTTTTCAAAAAACAAATTTTGAAGGAACGCAAAACGATGTATTACAAAATAGGACTTCACTCTAGTGAAATGCAAAAACCTTTAGATTTATAAGATACGGCAAGAATTTCGGTCATTTTGGTTTCAGGAATCGAAAATAATGGACATTGTATTAATGCCAAATGGAACTTAGTACCTAATACATATAATATAAATCAACCAACATTTGATGCATTTGAGAATCCTGTCTTGAAATGTTCCAGTGCATGTTGTCCAGATTGCCTTCATATAGATTTATCAAATTGACTTGCTTTCCAATAATATATACACGGATTTTATATTGCTCATATATCGTTGTTATATTTATATTAAAGCAAATATAACTTCTTTATGCTACTTATTTAACATTATAATATGCTTTTGAAGAAAATAAGAAAGCTATTTGGGCGACAGATACCAAATAAAACATGTAATTTTATATAAATTTGTATGTTTAAATGAGTAAATGATGCATTTACAGATGATACAAATTCCTGATATTACAACTGATATTACAAAATTATCTAAATAAAATATTCAAAATAAAAGTATTATGAATAATACTCATTATACTGTATATTATAGTTCATGTAGTTAAAATGAACTTACGAGAAATAATTAAATTATATACCTACCTACTATTTTGAATAGGAATCACCTTCGAATCCATATTTTGTGTATTCATTACTCTATATATAGTTTTTCTGATATATTTAGCATGAAGTCTAAAAATGTACGATTCTTTTGGTAAATAGATAATAATTAATGAAATAGCTCTATCACGCAAAAAACAAGCGCATCAGAGATTAGTTTTAGATCTACTATAGCAGATCTAGTAATTAATTCAAAGAACAATAGCCTTATTTTTAACTGCTATTAGAGTACATTGAAAATATCAATTTATACATATTATTATATAAGTATTACATAAATATAAATATATATATTCTGAGTAATTATCCTGCGACACAAAATGCATATACCTATATATATATATATATATACTATGTGACTTTATTATAGACTTTAAATTAATTACTTTCTATTTAAAGTCTATGATCGTCAAATCTATATCTATACTCGTATCATTGAAAAAAAGTAAATTTCGATGAAACAGTGTTTATTTTTATTAGGCAGTATTCTCGTCAGCCTTCTTACTTGATATTGACAGATACTTGTTTTATCGAAAGATATATGTTATTCATTACATTTACTTTTCGGAAGCATTAGAATTTTACAAAGACGTCATAGAGCAAGACATAAATCAATAAAAATCACAAATATATAAATATTCGAGCACAACTAAAATGATTTTTTTTAAATTCATTAATTTATTGGTTTTGGTTTGTATATATGTAGACAACAGCAATGTATACAATAATTGCAAAATTTAGTCATGAAGCTTCTTAAAAATTGATAAATGTAGTATCATAAGCAAAAACCGCTCACACTCTTGTTATTGGTTATACGATGCTATCGAATCGTCTAATAACGATAATAAAAAATACTTTTTCATCGAAATTGATTCTTTTCAAATAAGCGTTTAGATACTTTTTAAAAGTTCAATTGGGTGTAGGTACTTTCTTTACGTGAGTATTTGACGATTACGTTGATATTAAAATTGCGCTTTTAAATACATCTTATAGTCTAATTTTTTAGCGGTGAAATATAGGGCTATTTTCCATAGAATTAATTACTAACGAGCATATTTCAAGCAAATCGTTAATGCTCTTGTTCATAGTATGACTAGGCTATCGCATCGTCAATTATGTTGCATTAATATTGATTTTAAATAAATTAATACCGTAAATAATCACCGGAGAACCTATACTTCTCTATATATATACAATAGATATCTCTACGAATTAGTAAGATAATTATATTATAATAACGCCTGATTTCAGAAAATGTTAGAAAATTGGCGCAATTATTATGATTGTGATATGACTGATTGTGCTAAAATTTGGCACGTAATATATAGTTCTGGAATCTCATGTACTATATTTTGTGTAATGGAACATTGCTATAGAGATGTTCATTTTTAGTGAGTTATCATCGTTTCCTATTTTGGTCATAATTAATATAGCTACTTTGAGTTTTTGAAATTGTGAAACAAAGATTATTTTTTGACCTACTTTTGTGTGGTATCATTATTGTGCGTATAATATTCACTTTCATGACTTTTTCAATTTTCATTTGCTCTATCTCTAATAAAATATTATCATTAGTACCTACTACTACTATACTCATATCATTAAAGTTGATCAATTCAGTTTATTTATATTTGAAGAAAATTAAAAAAGTTTTTTTATATAATCGCATTAATTAGGTACTTGAATGTATATAGTGTCTCAAACTTCATCCAAGCTTCCAAATTCTAAGTCTTATTATTTATATTTTGATTTTACCATTCGACCTCCCAGAAAGTCTTGTGGATTGTCAGAAGTATAAATATTCTCTTGATATTTTCTGTTTGATCAATTCAAATAATTTGAAATAGTAATGACACAGATTAACTGAAATATATAAATTGTGGTTTACCTTTTTTGTATAACTGCCGCATTATTCAGAGATTTTGTTACAATATATGCATATATACTCAATTTTTTCGTAACTACATAACAGAACTTAAAAACAACAGAATCTCTCCAAATGACGCCGATTATATCAATCTATGAAAATAATTTCTTCAATAAAGGATATTTGGAATATATCATTATTTATTTTATCTAGTGATTAATTAGTTATGTCAATAAATGACACACACATATGCTACAGGTAAGTATATGAAAAATACATTAGGCATGATATAGATTATTTTTGCATTAAGTTGTTTGTTCGTATAATTTTTCGGTATTTGTACTTTTATTAATTTGAATATATTATACATATATACAAATACAAATACAGATTTTTCATCCAAAAGTCTACTAAATTTAAAATAAAATCATTTTAAATGTATCTTAAAAATATACATACATAGTTTAAAATTAACAAATGTATTTGAAAGCAGAGTAATTATACATAAAGTTTAGACTCTTCTTGATACTGTATGCAGTTTTACACTACTATGTGTCTACCCAAACGCTTTTGCAAAATACTATTTCAAAATTCACAGCAATTAAATCGTTTATGCAGTACAACACTGCTTCTAGTCCACATCAAATTCTGAAAAAAACAAAAAAACTGAACAACGCAATGCATATGAAATTAATAAGAGTCAAAACTCTATGTAATATTACTCTATGTTCGAAAGTTAATCAAAATATGTTTATGTGAATAAATGTATTCCATTGTATAAGAATTTCTGTAGGCTTTGACATTTATCTATATTTAAAAAGCTACAAATTTATATATTGCACAATTCTTATCTACATTATCACTGAATAATAATATAAATCTCACTGAAAAACATATAACATCTCTAAACAAATGTTATAATAATTTTCGTATTTATAGTCCAGTAAAACTATGCTGAATATAGCCGAACCTAGAACAAATTGCTTCAGAAGGTTTTTTTGTTTTAAATAGTTCCCTAGAGCCCCCTCTACATCATATCA
>JAYRBW010004341.1:0-35319 GCA_036023295.1 Invenusta paracnida | reverse complement strand
TGGCGAGGGGTATTCGATCTCAAACTTAATACGTCTGTGTTGATTGTTGAGAGCTTCAAAGATTTTGTTCGCTTCGTCTCGGTTAGTAGTGACGATACAGGTGTCATCGACGTACCTCCTGTAGATGGAGATGTTTGGGTGGAGTCTTAGGGCATTGCTTTCCAGTGTTCCCATGAATAGTATGGCCAAGAGGCCGGAGATGCTATTGCCCATAGGCAGTCCTTCTATTTGTCTGTATATATTTCCTTCAAAAACAAAGAACGTGTTCTTGAGGATGACGGCTAGGAGTTCTGTGATGTGTTCTATTTTAAATGCGAGGCATCTGCTCGGTTTTGCAGTTAGCCTTGTGGTGACATCTTCGATGGCGTCGCTGACAGGTATTGAGGTATATAGGGCAACAACGTCTAGGCTGAAAGGGTAGTTGGAGGTCGTTAGTTGTGCCGCTGGTGTGTTCTTGAGTTGGTTTATGAGAGCTTGACTGTCTTCAAGGTGGGCGGGTACATCTTTAAGCAAGGGTTTGAGGAGATCGTTAAGTAGGTATGAAATTTTAGTGGATGGTCCATTAGCGTTGGAGACAATAGGTCTTATTTTTAGTTCTGGAGAATTCTTATGTGTTTTGATCAGGTGGTAGAAAGTGGGCATAGTAGTGTTGTTGGTTGTATAGCTTCTTATCAAATTTGGTTTGAGTTTTCCAGCGACCTTTTTCCATACCGTGTTGATTTTGGTTTCAATAGTACTCGGGTTCATTCGTGGAATTTTCTTGTAGGTCGAGTCATCGTTGAGGTGTTTGAGGGCTGCTTCGTTGTATTTCTGGGTTTCTAACACGCAAAATTCTCCTCCTTTGTCGCTCGGAAGGTACGTGAAAGGATGTTCTTTAAGTGTTTTCAGGGTCTTGCGCTCCGTGGTATGTTATCCAAATGTTATTATCCAACCTTTTAATATTATTTATATGTATGCATCGTATATCTGGTAAATAAAAGAAAGTAAGTTCTTCAAGGTAAATGCTATAAAATATCGTCTTGTTTAGGTAGAACATTAAGACTAAACATTTAAAGAAGTACGATTAGAAGAAAAAAATCAAGATTTATTTCAGTAATTGATTTACTGAATAAAAAATGGGTATTGTTTCAGAATAATGTTTATAAAATGTTGGATTAATTAAAAAATGATATATGCATATATACAATATTTATTAGTACATTAGTTTTCTTAGTACACATACATTTGATACTGATAAATAATTTGCCAACCCCAAAATCGTGTATATATTTTGGTTCATTAAAAATTCACGGAAATCATTAAAACAGTTTAAATGCCATAATATGGTATTTATGTAATTATAATATTTTATAATAATACTTATATTTTTTATTTTGTTTTACTACTTTCATTTATACTCATTTTGTTCAATTTTGATATTGATCATTATCATAAGTTATTTAATAATTCTAATGGACATCATTTATGCCTATATAATTCATATGTAAGTATACTCTTCTGTAGCTTCATTAAGCGCTCATTCAAGCTTGAAACGAAAAGCTTTTGTAAATGAGTTTCCATTAAGGTGGTATCCAATTTATGTAGACATGCTAATTCTATCCATCTTACCTCAACTAGATAAATAATCAAGTTTAATCTAAATTTAAAGTTCTCGTTGTTATTTATTATTTACTATTTTGGAAGATTCTATTCTATTTTCATTCAATTTTGAAATAAATTATTTTGTTCAGAACAACATACACTAATCATTACAAAATAATATCAAAAATATTTATTATAATTCATTTGGCAATAGTAGATATAAGTAGTGTGCATAATACGTAAAGCCAAAATATATGTTTACTAAATTTATTAGCAGATTATTATATAGTTTGACTTTACTCATTATGTATACTACTTTTATCTGCTACTGCAAATAAATAAATATTTTATTAAATACTATTTCGAAATATGTAGTATACATTTATATATACACCATATCAATTTGGTTTTATTTGTTGAAATGTATATCTAGGTACTTTCGCACAGTATGAAATTAGAATAATATGTACATTCAAGAGAATATTTATTTAAGGAATAATATATGAATGGAATATTTCTGCCAGATTGAAAGTAAGTGGGACAAAATAGACACAGCCCAGGAATTTTTGTTTAGTTTAAACAAAGTTGACTCGCCTAAAATTTAGGATATTTTAATTTAACCAGTTTTCTGTTTTAGCTATACTATCACACTGAAAACTTCTAACGTGTCGTGCACAATCTGTTACAACATAGTAACAGCATATTCAACATACAAAGTATGAGAAGTTTTTTATTGATCGAAAGTGTATTTTATGAAAACATTTGAGGACAAATGTAGATTTCATTGTTATTCTCTTAAATATTAAACTATAAAATAAATCATTGTAATAAAATTTGGAACCGAGTATTCAAAATGCTTTTTCTTCCTGTTCAAAACTAATTTAAAAAAAAAAAACTTTTTTATCGAAATTCCGTATTATTTAAATATATTGAAACTGTTTAAATTATCAGATAAGTTAATATAACCATATTTACGTAACTAATTGTTCCTAGCAGTTACAGCATGTTCTATTGAATTTAAAATTATGCGTTTTCCTATGGAATTATAGATTATGTAATAATAATTTTATATTATTACTAAATTAATTGTATTAAGTTTTCATTGATGTCTCTTGGTAATAAGAATGTATTTTAACATTGTTTTATGAACTGAATTTTAAAATGTATTTTTCCTGAGGTTACTTTAATTTGTTGAAAATTCTGCTCTTGGTATTTTTAATTAAAAATTATATTGTTATTAAATCGGTTAATTTGAAAAATCAATGTCTCAGTACCAACTACCTGTACCTTTTTATCCTTTTATTTTAAGCCAAGCTGGAAAAGTAGATACATGAACTTTCACGATTTGCTTTTTGTTCTGAATTAAATATAGATAATAGACCAGCAAATATAGATTTTTATTATTCCACGACCTGAGAAATTATTGAGTCTTAAGACATTGCATCGATTAAAAGAGATTAAAATTTAGCGTTTAAAAATGTTCTACTTTTGTTTTCTTCGTAGTGTTATATGCTACAGGCCTTGCAACTCATTTTGAGTCCTTTTATTATTGAGACCATGAATATCATATTACTTTAAAATATGTGACAGAGGAAATTTAATACAGTTTAATGAAAACATTTTAATACTCATATTGGACGTTGTATTCATATACGTTATGCATTATTTACGTAAAATAAAAGATTAATTAGTTAGTTTCAAATGATGTTATTAAAATCTCTTTTAGAACAATCAATAATAAATATTGAGCAATTGTAATGCGTATAACTTTAAAAAAATTAATTACATTTAATAAGTACATTGAATTTACAAACAAGTTTAACAATTAGTAATCTGAAGTAAAAATATGTATTACAAAATAATCTCAATTGAAACAGATCAGTATTTTTACGTTTGTGTCGAACATGTCAAATACAATTTAAACTATATATTAGCAAAATTAAATAACAAAACATACATAATAGAAATGTCTAAGTTAAAATATTGTCTTGCATGAAATTCTGAATTTTTTCTGCAACATACGCAATTATTCTAATTACTTTTAAAATAAAAACCAATTTATGAAAATTTAAGATATTAGACTGTTCACAAAACACAAATTCACTGAATAATGTTAAATTCAGCAAGATTTTCAGCTAATCCTCACACAGGATAGGTACAGGAAGTTCTAAATATGACTAGTATTTTTATTTACTGTTCAAACTGATGACAGAGAATAAATTCAGCTGTTCCATTGTCCTTGTTTCCTTAAATAATGTGATTAGTCTCAATAAAGTATGCATCGACTATCAAAACTTTAATGCTTCCCATATATGAATACGTTGTTAACCTTTGCACGATGTTAATGTCGCTCATGATGCTAGTTGTAGAAAAAATGTCTATATTAAAAATGAAATATATATATTAAAATATTTCAAAGGTTCATTATATGTGAAAATTATTCTATTATTTTTAATCAGTTTTGTATTTTTCACCGATTATGTTGAAATAGTATTAATATTAACTACTGACGGTTTTTAAATTAACACTCTGTTTGTGAAATCATAGATATTTAATTTTGCTAAAATTACCTGAATGAATTTGATAATATCTAAATTCCTTATCTGTGGTTGTCGTTAACTTTACATCGATATATTTATATCTTTATAACTATAGCTGAAAGAGTTTGAAATTAAATTCAAATAATAAATATTGATTTGCGAATTAATGATAAATATCAAATAAAGAATATGTTAAGTTAAGCAAACATTTTATAGGAATATTTATATGTAGTTTGAAATATATACTTACTATGATTAAACCACAGATTATGTGAAAAATGACCACAAAGTTATCTTCCAGTAAGCGCTATTATATTTGGAAACACAATTTGTACAATTCCAATATGATGGCTGCCATATAGCAGAGTTATCCTAAGTGTGTTTCTAATGAGCGGGAAATAATTAATTGACTATAATTGTTTATTGATCAAACTGAATAAGACGATCATTTCCCTCATATTCTGCCACATTGGATTTTCTTACTTGTGTTTCCAATTTTTTGAGTGAACTATCTGGTCATTATTGTACTCTCTGAATTTAATCTAAATTTCTAGTATTATCGATTGCATGAAAAGTTTAGTCAACGGCCTAGGATATGGAAGTACCATTAATACAAAATACTATACAAGCAGGCTATCGACGTTTTTATTAGCAGTTAAGTCTTTATACAGGCATACTTAAGAAAAATAGCCCAATACCAATTTCTACCTTTTCAAAGCATATTACCTCTAGATATAAACAATTCACCTTTCAATAAATACCTAACTACTGAGGTACGATAAATCTTAGATGGCTAGATCTACTTAATGCATCAAAAATAGATATTTGTCTTATGTTAACGAGACTGATACTAAATTCAATAGAATACCAGTTAAGATAACATTGATCTGACGTATGGGGTATTAAACATGTGTTCAACAGATTATGCTATAGTACACTTTTAGTTTAAGTTGACTATAATACAATTTGAAACACCATTTTTAAATTTAATGAAAAATATATTTTTCAACCACTTAACTCTTAACTGTTTACTCTTTTAATTATAAATCTTTTTTTTACTATTTTATTTAAAATATAAAATCATTTATTTGAAAATAATTAAAAGTAACTAGAACGTTATCATAACGTGTATGTGTGTACTTAGAGTTATTTTTGTAATATCAATAATTAATATTTAATCCTATGGGAACATGCTTATTTAATTGATATATTTTTCCGTATTTCTTTTTATACCATTAAATTTTAATTATTAAAATGTACATGTTCTGTAAGTTTATTACATTGACATTAAAATTAATTCTCACTTTAGAAGCACACATACTATAGCTTACGCACTACTTATAGTTATCAAATAATTATTTTCTACATAACCAATGTGTATTATATCTTGTTTGCGCAGAAGAAATTATTTGGTCTTTAACTATATCCTTGAAAGCTATTATAAAATGTGAATGAATATATACGTCATTCAAAATATTAACATATCAGTTTGCATACGCATCCGACTATAATTATTTATATGAATAGATTACGACTTAATGTGTATATATTATTGCCAAATGGGGTAATCTAATGCATATTATTTAGCATTTTAATAAATATAACTCAAGCGAAGTTTTATGAGAAGATTCACTATGTCACACCCACAAATTAAGCGATAGTAAATAAGCAAAGTACATTCAAAATTTACTATAAATTAAATATATAAATTCTGTTTTCAATTATTATTACGCCTTTTTAGTCGCTCAAGTGAGACGGAAATATCTTTAAAATATTTTTGTTTAGTAAATTAACTAAACTAAAATAATTATTTTTTAGCTTTGGTTAGACTAATATATCAGTGACACTAATAATTAACACTATTAAGAATAATCTATTAATAACTTGTATTACTCTATTAATAATTATTATTGATACTTAATTTCAATATATAATCTTAAATAATAAATGTGCAAAAATTTAATTTATATATTTAAAAACATAAACGTTCATTTAGGGAAATCTGAGGATTTATTTAATAATAAACAAATGAATTACTTTTAATCATACTATTTAGTTGAATTGAATTGATTGATTTATACTGTTAATTTAAATAAGTTATATAAATATGACTTATATTATTTATATGTATATATGTATGTTTGTGTGTATGTATATATGTATATGTATATGTATGTATGTATGTATGTATATATGTATACCTAATAATAATATTATTGTAGACAATAAGGCAAACTAATAATTAATACGATAATATACCAATTAGTATTTTTGAATAATTTTATTAAAAGTTATTGTTACAAATTATTCTATTAAGCTAAAACATTTTAAGAAGCATATTTTAGAAATTCAAAAATTCAAAATTGTTTAACAACATAAACCGGTTTTTATTATAGAAATAGCACAATTCAAGTTTTAGAGTATTGTGTTGATATATATTAATAAGCTGTGTATTTATATGTTATAATCCAAAATTAAAATCAATAATAAACAGCAAATTTGGTATTTATCTTCTTTTGTGTGGCAAACTTTCTTTATTTGTACAACTGGAATTTAGAAACTAAGGAAAAGAAACTCTAGCGTTTTATCCATCATGCTATTTCACTATTCCCATAATTGTTCGGATATATTTTCGAATTATTTTCTTGATAATTACAAAATTATCGTTTTTTACTTCACCTTTACTCTGTATTTTAGTAATTGTTTATATATATCGCTTCGAGAAACGCGCTATTAAGTATGTATCTGCATGTTAATGTATAAAATAACGTTCTAGTATTGATTTTAATTTCCAGAACTCTCCAGTAGATTTAATTAGAATCAGGGTATGACCATGCGCCAAGATTTTATATAGTTTAATGTGGCGAAAGCAATATCAGAAAAATTCTGGAACAATGCTTTAAACAAATATTTAACCGAGATATCGCGGGAAACAAACAGTTTTCCTTTTCCAATTTTGTTTGCATCTCTTCTTTTCTCACAATAGCCTGGGCTCCTTATAAAAATGCTTTTCACTCACATTATTAAGTAAATTCAAACGAATTTTGTTTTTTTTACGGGAAATAACTGCAATTAATAATATTATTTGAGATTTCATAGATTTCCTGATTTCCTGAAAATATTTCAGTATTCCGAAATAAGACACTTATTCAACTTTATCCATCCTTGATTAGAGTGTTTTGTGTGATTTTTAAATGAACAAATGAACAATAGAAGCTTCTGTGAAATTTTCTAAAATAAAGTGCTATATTTACTATTTTGCACTCAAATGGATGGACTAGAAATAAACCTTTTTGTCAAAAATGACTCCGGAGTATTTTTTAATAAAAATTAATAACATTTTTATCGAAATAGATTAAATTCAGAATATTGTACTAGTTAGTTTCATATAATAAATCAAAAAGTGCATTAAAAAAAATAGATATATAGTATGTTTTTACTATTTTTTTCATAAACATGTTTACCATTAACATTATTGTTTAACAACACCCAAAATTATACACTTTTAGGAAATTTATAAATTATCAGGGTGTCTAATATGAAAGCGCAAAAAGCTCTGTATGGATAGAGTAAAAATTATTTACTTGGAAAGATTTGAAAAAATTAATTAATTAACTTTATAAATTTAAACTCATGTCAAAATACATAATTTCTAAAATTTACTTTGTCTAAAGACAAATAAAGAAAACATATTTTATAAATGTTTTTGTCAAATGAGGAACAAAATTGGTTCTATTACATCAAAGAAAATATATTAGATATTTTGATTTATAGAGTCTATCTTTGTAAATTGAAACAATTCATTCAGGAACTGCATATTCCAATTGACACAGTCATCTTTTCTTCGTGTATATTGTCAATAAATGATTCATCAAATTTGTTTTGTTGTTGTACTTGTTTTGTATAAATTTGTATATGATCAGGACTGACTGTCTAAACCTAATCTTTATAAATAAATAATATTAATTGTGAAAATTGTAAATTTTATAATATTCCATATTGATTTCGATTTCTATAATTTCTACTTTTCTTTATTCTAAAGTAAGTAAAGTAAGTAAATATATATTTTTGTTTACTTGTATTCAAATTTGTAAATGAATAATATTCATTCGTCTACATTTATAATCTAATAATAATTAATTATTTCAACATACTTTTAATCTCACTGATCTAAACAAATAGCGTACATATTCCGTATTGAATACGAAAATATTGAGCTCAACTTCTGTTTTAACTTTCTTTCTTTATATTCATTCTAACCCTAACCTTAACTAAGTAGATTTAGGTAGAAAATATAAGTTGAAGTAATTTCTGACTTCCTTTGATATCGGCTCTAGGTATACATGATTTCGGTTTCATGCCATAGTTGAAAGTGCACTCAGTCTTGAGTTACACTTTACCTACAGGAAACCCGTATCATCTGGCTTTATCTCTACGATTATAGAATCGAATTACGCGATTATAGAGTAAGCCAAGGATGCCATTTAACTAAATTTTTTGAAGGTAAATTTGAGAATATCCAGATGATTGACTACGAATACACATCTAAATAATCGAAACAATATTCCTTGTGTGCATTCAAGCAGAACAAACTTCTAGTTTTGTCTTCTCTCTCATGCGTATGCAGTCTAGGTACATTTTCTCGTCTTGTTTGCATTAAAACAACGAGACTACATAATTATATACGAACGATTTTCCTAATCTGTATAATATAATAATCTAATTATAAATTAAAATTGTGGTGTGGCTTTCAACATTTGAACGCTTACTATACGCTTACTATATTTTATACAATGTGGAATTTTTATCATTCTAATTAAATGGTATAGGAAATGCGGAGATGACATAATGACGTCAGCTGTTTATGTTGGCATTTCTTTTACAATACTTCAAACGTTTTCTGAAGTTTTTTTTAAGGTTATCACAACTTTTATTCCTTTTCTTATTCTCCAAGTCAACAAAATTGCAAATGATTCACCCCCTTAATAATGAATGTTACAGTTACTCGAAATTATTCAGTAAAAAGGTATATATGTTTAAAAGAAAAATAACAACAATAAATGCAAGAATAATGTAGAATTTGTAACAGATGATATCTGTAATATATCCCCTACGAGTTTAACTTGTTCAGTCTTTGGAACGCCCGATTATGAAACTCACGTGTATTTTCAATATTGACAGAATAATTAATCTGCATTTTTTGTATATTATATAGGATCCACTTATATTACAAAATTGATTTAATCCTATAAATACACAATAAAAGATGGCAGATGGCTTCACATTATTCATTTAAAAATCTTTCATTTCAGCTCTTAATAATTAGCTCTTTCATTTAGCTCTCTTAATTTTAATATTTCTAATATAAACGTACATTTGGAGAACAAGTTTTTTTAAGATGATTTATTATTGATTTATAATATATATTATAAAATATAAGTTAATTCTGAGATAATATTAATCTAAAAAAAACGACGATGTCGCAGAAATGAAAGACAAGAAACGAGCTCCTCAAAAGAAAAAAGCTAAAATGATATTGAAGATATAAAGTACAACCATTAAAAGAAATTGATATAAAAATCGCGCCTTTATTTAATTATTACAATGCTTGCTATTTAAAATTCATGAAGATATAGATCAATAAGAAACATATAAACAAATCAAAAGAGCAACAAAACCATTACCTACGAAGATACCAATATATTGACAAAATATATTGACAAAATTGGCTCTCCCATACTTAACATACTGTCAAACACTACTTGGAGAAGCAAATGAAGAAGCAAAAGCTGTACTAAATAGAGCTTACACGCAGCCGCCAGAATATCGGCAAAAATGCCAAGAAGCAATGAGAAACACTCGGAATTGGAATGGAAGTCACTGGATGCCACCCACAATGAAGCACGAGGGAAATTTGCGCATGACATTTGGCGAAACGAATATCCTCGCTACCTCCAATAATTTCTACCAGAAAATACAATTTGGGAAAGACAAACTGCGAACAACACAATTATCACACGATCTGGTCAGGCCGGCAATTAAGGGAGGCGAGATCTCGATTGAAGGTCGCAACCATGGCATTCCGAGTTGGGGGACTCAAAAGTTACAATAAACTTCTAAATACTCGATAATATACATGTATATATATATATATATGTGAATCTATGTATTGTTTTATGTTGTTGGTTATGTTCTATAACGTATAAAGCTATGTTTTACACATTGAACAATAAATACAACACAATATATCAAAACTAAAATTCATAAAAATATGACATCAAAAATTATTTATAAAATTGTGGCAATGGTTTAAATTATATTATTTTACTATTATAAAAATTAGTTTACTTAAAACAACTAGTTTTGCATTCATGTAAGTTTCATTGCTTTGGTGAAAATGTGCCATTGCCAAGAATTTTTTCAGAATTTTTGTTGTCAAAGTTTTATGAATTTTACAGTTTCGATATATATATATATAATATGTTCCTTATATCTTCATGCATTTTAAACAGCAAGTATTGTAACAATTAAATCTTGGAGTTATTTTTATATCAATTTCTTTAATGGCTGTAATTCCTATCATCAGTATCATTTTAGCTTTTTCTTTTGAGGTGCTCGTTTCTTGGCTTTCATTTTTGCCACGCCGTCGTTTTCGCTTAGATATCAATTCATGTTCCGAAAATATTCTATATTAATATAATTTCATGCATACAACGTAAATAATAATAATTTATTTATTTATAAAATCCTGAAATGGTACAACAAATATTCTCGCATATTTTGTCGTCTTGATTTTTCTCATGAATAAATTCCAAATATATTTTCTAAATAGTATATGAGTTATATACAATTTTGCAGATTTTAGTTTAAACGATTGAATATGGAAATTAAACTTTTTTATCAAAATTAAACGCTAAAATATCTTTCGGTATCAAAATTGTTTGCTTTACTTCGAAAAAGTTGCATTTTGATTTAATCTCATATGATTTTGTCAGTCTAACGTGTAGTTAGTTTTATTTCACTAAAATTGATCTTTTTAAAAAAATCGCAGGAATTGTATCACTAAAGGCAGTAGAACAGTCTTACCCATAGAGTTTTTCAGGTAGATAAATAGTAGTATTGAACTGTAAGCAAAATTAATAAGCGTGAACATTCTTTGTATAATTACTTTATTATGCTCTAAATGGTAATTCTAGATTCATATTTAAAACTGCATATAGGTATGCTTTGAAAGCTTATCGATTTTATAACTCTGATTCACCTAACCGAATATCAGAAGAATTTAACATAAAAAACACCTTTGCAAATTCCTAGTGGAGCTCTTCAGCTAATTTAGTCTTGGTTAGCGATGATCACCTTTCAAAAATAGTTCATAGGTACTATGTTCCATATATATGTTTTGACTCGTCTTGACGATATGGTTGAGATCTGTCTCGAAGTATATTTATATCAGCTATGGCAATCCATTATTGTGCAAGTCGGTTCAATGACCGCGTGTTATGATACGTGTTAGATAACCAAGCGGTACGGTGTACCTATTGACGTGGAAGTTTTAAAGTAATTTGTCGATACTGATCTTGGGCACTGATGTACTTTGGTGGTACTTGTAAAAATACTTATGCACCTGAGTCGTACCTACTACAAAGAAAGATTAAGTAAATGCTATTCTTTGTATTCATAGAAAGCGGAGGAGAGAGCAGACTATCTATTTTATGAATACGATAAAAAGCTGAATTCATTGACAAAGTTAGTTTCACTGAACCAATCAGTAGACTTAGAAACGTTAAAATAAAATATAAAACTTGACTATATCGCTTTTATAGCAATCGCAGCTGATTATGTGCCTCAATACCTACATATGGTGGACAAGAGGTTTTAAAATAGAACAACGTGTTTTAATCATCAATTTATCCCAATTAAGCTGCTTCTTTACACAATAAGCTGCTTCTTTGCACAATAAGTTGCTTCTTTACACAATAAGCTGCTTCTTTGCACAATAAGCTGCTTCTTTACACAATAAGCTGCTTCTTTGCACAATAAGTTGCTTCTTTACACAATAAGCTGCTTCTTTACACAATAAGCTGCTTCTTTGCACAATAAGCTGCTTCTTTACACAATAAGCTGCTTATTTGCACAATAAGCTGCTTCTTTACACAATAAGCTGCTTTTTTACACAATAAGCTGCTTCTTTGCACAATAAATTGCTTCTTTACACAATAAGCTGCTTCTTTGCACAATAAGCTGCTTATTTACACAATAAATTGCTTTTTACACAATAAGTTGTTTCTTTGCACTAATAAGTTGCTTCTTTACAGAATAAGTTGCTTCTTTACTGAAAAAGTTGCTTCTTTACTGAAAAAGTAACTTTTGCGATAAAAGTTGTATCTTTACTAAATACGTTGATTCTTTACTAAATTAGTGACTTCTTTGCTATATAAGTCGCTTTTTTACAAAGAGCTACTTTAACTAAAGAAGTAATTTCTTTCGACAAAAATCAGCTTCTTTACTCATTATATAAATTACTTCTTTTCACAATAAGTTGATTCTTTACTAAACGTATATCCACGGTCGTGTCATGGCTTGTTTTGATTGGCTATCGAGTCAATATCCAGTTACTAAAGCTTAGCATCGATTATATTAACTCTCTCACACAATCCAAAAATATGACATATGCTGCGCTTAAAAATGAGACATACCAATTTTCTCTATTACTTTGTGTCGTTGCTATAAACACATTGAAGGCCAATAAGGAAAAAAGTATCTTATTATTAGAAGCAGATTGTTATTAAGAAGATGATTATTATTAACAAGCAAATTGTTGTGCAAAAATCTAAATTATATAGTAAAGAAGGTACTTATTTAGTAAAGAATCAACTTCTTTTGTTAAGACAAAACTTTTTGTCTAAAAAGTAACAATTTTTATAAAAGAAGTTACTTCTTTGGTTAAAATAAGTTCCTTCTTTGGTAAAGAATGCTTAATTGTGATAAATTTGTGATAAAAACACAGTTATATTTTGAAACCTCTCGGCCACAATACAATAACAGGATTTATGTGAATTGGACTCGCGGACAACGTAAACGTAAAATGTTTAAGCACTTATATATAACTGTAGAGTGCAGTAAAATAACTGCATACAAAATCAATCAGATGAAAAATTGTACTCTAATGTATCTATGGTCGTCACTTATGTTGAATATTGAATTGAATATTTACATAATTTTGAGGAGTACGAGACTACATCCGGCGATTGGTTTTGAGAAATAAGCACTTGCTCTAACAGCGACGTGCATTAAAAAACTGGCAGGAATTCTAGTGCATATAAATGCAGTATTGAACTACTGTAATACGGTATAGAGTTATAAAGTAATATTTCTATTCAATCTAAAATACCTAGCCTTATAAAAAAGCCCTTTAACGAAACTCTTACATAAAAAATAGAACATTTTACCAAAAATCGTGATAATTGAAAATTGAAAATTGAATATTTGGATATTTATCTTTTAAAAACACACAATTAGTTATTTTTTGGAATAACCATAACAAAAATGTTATACATGTACATATATTTAAATAAATAATAAATAAGACCTGTGATTTTTAATACTATTACCTATATATTTCCTGAAAAGTCTGACAATATAATGATCTGTATGTAGATATGTATTTAACTTTTATTATACCTATTTGTATAATAATTTCAATCGATGATTTGATAATCATGTAATTATTTATTTTATTAACATATTTACTTTAAATATTACGCCAAATTGATACTTAATTTTAATATAATTAATTAAATATGCAATCATTAATTGAAGTTAATTGGTACGTAGAAAATCTCCATTTGATTAATTTTCAATAGAAAATGATATCAATATTGATTGCTAGATTTGAACAAAACATAAAAATTCGAGAAAATTATGCCACATTTTTTAAATGGAGTTAGATTAGACTGCAGATCATTAGTTTAATTTAACATCTATGGACATATAGCAAAAATAGATATTAAAGTATACATTACAGTATGAATCATAATGCATCCACAAACTATCAACGAACTAATGTGTTTTGAAAGTCAGTGAGTTGGTAGATAGAGTGGATGCACGAATATCTATGCGGTATTATATTTCTATCGTGCTAAATATTTTCTTTATTTGAAATATAATTGATTATTAGATCATTGCACTCATTTCTCATTTCTCATATTGATTATTAGATCATCACACTAAGTGCAGGAACCAATATTTTTTGCATTCTTTTAAATTCGAAGAAACACTTAAGCATGATAGAAATATTGATGATTCACTTCAAGCAAGTTTAAATGCTGTTTGAAATATAAACACGGGAAATTGATTTTTATCATTATTTTTGCACGATAACATTTAACTGCCCATAGTTCCACATAACTAAATATCGTGCCAGAGAAATATAGCTGAATTTATTACTTCACAATAATAAGTTTACATCTAACGTAATGTACGATATTAAAATGTGTTTCTTTTCATGAAGACAAAATATAAAAACATTGACAGATATACAAGAGAATAAACATGATTGGAAAGAGAAGTATTCTCCTTTAAAACAACGTTTACAACAATTTGATCCATCTATACAACTAGGCTACAGATTGTATAAAGGACATTTTATAGTCATATTAAAAATGGATAATTAAACTGTGTGTTTTGACATGACACATAAATTGTTGACATGCACTATCCATCTTTAAGTTATATACAGAAAGCGACAAAGAAGACAAAGGAGTGACTAGTAATCTTATTAACATTGTTTCGTGATTGCGTCTAAATGGCTAGGTTAACATAATTTAGTATGCTAGACACTTTATATGGACTACTTGTACCAGACAAGTTTGCTTAACATACGCTGTGTGTACGCACCTGTTTTACATAGGTAAATTATTTACCTAAAGAAGCAATTGTGGAAGTGTGAATTGTTTGGACTGATTTTATTGCATATTTACTCATTTATAAAATAACCAGTTTCAAAGTCTTTAAATGTATATTAAATAATATAGCACAGAATACAGAATAATACGTTATTACCTTTGTTTAAATTCAACTTAGGTTTCTAAGTTTCTAAGTCGATCTTTCTTAGTTTAGCTTCGTTATCAATGATAACAATTCTATGAACTCCTCAAGAAGGTAACAAGATAAATGCTTTCTTATAGTTATATTAAACTATTTTTCGTTTATTTTAAGTATAGAATAAATAAACTCACACTAAAGTATGTATATATAGTTAATTTAAAATAAAATAAAATAGAAGGAAATCTGGGATTCTTACCAAATTCCAGTATTTCAGGTAGCTATCTGCAAGAATGGAATTTATCTACCAGAATCACCAGAAAATGTATGTTATTTTCATGATCAAACATGAGCAGATCATTAGCTATAAAAATAAGGATATGCTAAAAAGAAACAGCTAATAAAAAATAATATAAAAATAATTTATTTTAATTTTAAATTGAATTATGAATATACAGTATATATAGAATGCTTACATATCTCCGGGATTATATAAAGCATATATATTGAGTATGAATTAAGCAGTAACTGTATTCATTAACGATGCTCAACCATAACTATTTTTCATATAAATAAGTAATATTAATACGAAACTTATTGGGTTATAAAAAATAGATAACAATTTCATTAATTTTAAAATACATAATTTTTTCGTTCGCCTATCATGTCACGTTAGCATATCAGCACTAACTAATTTTAATAGAAAATCATCGCCATGTATATAAAAGTTTGTACCAAACACTGGTTAAACATATCATTCAAATAAGGCGAAAAAGACTTCTTATATTTTTTATTTCAAAAGTTACCAAATACAAACTCCTGAAAAAGAAGCATAGTAAAACAATATTGTATTTGAGATAAAATTGGTACATAAATATATACAAAAGAATAATAGTATTTATTTCAAAAGTATAAAATATGGGTACAACTTATATAAGAACAATATATAGATGAAATATAAATAAAACATTAAAAGAATAGAACCCTGGGGAAAACTAAAAGCATCCATTAATTGGATTATCGGTCCAATTACTTTTTACGTGATATACGTGCTATATCTCGAATAAAATCACAAGGCACTTTTTTATGATTCGAAATATAAATGGATAATTTTTATAGTAACATAAGGTACAGCGATGTTTACAACGATGTACAGTTAAAATGTAATTAAGTATATACAATATCATTTTGTTGTTGTAGATTGGTTACATGATCATGACTTGTCATTTTAAACGTAATAGATAGTGGACATGCTTGCATAAGAAAATAAAACTACGTTAAATAGTAATTTACATATTATATTCCTGAACGTAATATTAATATCTAATAAAAGTTATATAGATATTTCTTGTTTCTTATTTTGTTGTATTATTCATGTCATATTTATTGATATCATGCGGTACATTTATTGATTGGTGTATAACTGTATGAATCAAAAGATTTAACCATAATTGATATTTGTCTTTTTATGATTTTAGTTTTGGTTTTGGTGTGAATTTCATTTGCTATTGTTCTTTTCTTCTTAATAAGGATTATTTTTAGAAGTCTGTTTTGTCTTAATTGAAGACAAGTTAATTGTAGGCTAGTTTAGTTTTTGTACAATTTCCAAATAATTCTGTGTCATAAGTATACTAAAAGAGAAAAAGTTTCATAAACTGTCAGCAAATTTTGTTTCTATGTTATAGTGGAATGGTTATATTATTTTTTTAAATACCACTATTTATATCCAATTTCAAGTTTTCTTGTAATGTAAGCCCTAGAAATGTTGTATGTTTTTCAGTTATTAAATAAATTTATTACCAAAGTTAGTTATTCAAAGTTACTATGTATGTCATTATTTTTAAATAATGAATATTTTTTTTTAACTTTAAATATTAATCTGTTTGTTTAAAATAGACTATAGTCTCATCTTGTAAAAATATTATTTTTTAATTTTTTTAATAGCGTTTTAAAAGCAGTTATACCTATAGTAGAGTAGGAATAATATGGGACCAAAGAAAGGAAATCGAAGTATTCCATAAGGAATTATTCTATTATCTGATTTTATATTGTTAATTTCAGTAAAAATGTTAATGTTTGTAATATAACGAATACCCATACTAGATGTAAATATATGAATAAATAAACAACATATTTATAACTTGAATATAAATATATTTGTATATATAATATTTACATATACATATTATATCTGTAAGTTCTATATATATTATATTGTTAATTCTATATATATAGTATTGTTAGATCTATATATATTATATTGTTATTTCTAAATATTTATATATATATATATATATATTATATCTGCAAGTTCTATATATAGAATGTATCTACTCAGTTTCATAGATCAAATATTTCTTTCAGACAATTGTACTATTGTAATAAATATTTAAAAGAGTTTTGTTCATTTAATTTTTAAGCAATATATTCATGTGAGTTTTGTATCTATAAAATGTTCACAGCTGAAAAGTTTTATAAATTGTTATTTTTTTAAATTTGTATGAACATTTGAGTTTATTTATATTGCACATATTGATTTGTCTATGGTTTTAAATATCTCTATAAATACATTAAGTATCTGCCTCATTTGAAAAACTATTATAGATTGAAAAGTTTTGTGAATTAAAATACTGTCATTATATAAAAATATGTGTTGAATAACTTAAATGATTTATTTCTAGTTTATAACACAAAAGAAATAAATGTGTATTATTCTACATAGATAATTGACTAAATACCGTATTTGTCAAACAAATTTCCTACTAACTTATTACTAATTGGTTGTTATGGTAACAATAATATTTACACTTATACATATAATAGAGTCAATATGTAATATAATATATCATTGTAGTAGGTATATAATATAATCCAATTATTACATATCTAAGTTTACTATTTTAATATTAAAAAGAGACTATTTTAGAGAACTTCTTTCCATTATTCGTTATAATATTTTTCTTGTTACTTGATTTTTATAATAAAAATATAGAAACAGAACAACAAAGCATTTTGCTCCTAATATTTTTTAATCCGATATTTTGCCGTTGACACACGGCTTCGTCAGAGAGTATGGAGTTGTGTACATTGATATACAGTGGACTCATACTGTGCGTGATATACATTGTCGACGCATTGTTAATATTTCAAACTGTGTTACCTTTCCAATTTTAATTTTGTTGCTGACTACATTTTGTATTTTTATATCAGCTTCAGGCTGATAATGTATACACTAAATTTAGATGGAGATACCATACTGCTTTAAATTTTCGATTTATTATTTTTCCATTTTTCTTAACTTTATTTCAGTAATTTTAATTGTTCTTCTTGTCATGTTTTTTGTGTGTTTATGTATTCGTTTTATGTTTTTTATTCTATTATTCTTTCTTATTTGCTTATTTTTAAATCATTTTTTTTTCAAAATTGCATATCATTTTTATTTGTGTCTATTTATGCTATGACGTATACCTACTTTCTACATAGTTCTTTATGATTTTGTTTTTAATCACCTTTCTCGTAAAACACACAAAAAAAACTCAGTAAACAAATTTTAGAATAAATAATTTCTCATGTTTAGCAAAATTATTTACCATTTAATTAATTTAATTTTTTATTATTCCCTGACATCGATTGTTCGAGTTTCCTGAATCTTTTGTCATCGATAACATTTTACCTAATATTTCAAATTAAACAAACTAGGTCAGTTTAGTATAGTGCTGACAGTTCCTCTCAGTAAATAGACAAAGAAGTTTTGTGATGGAAAATAAAGATAAAAGTCGTAAACCGCTGATGTTACCCCTTCGCCACACTGTTTTAAGATCAATAATCCTACTATGCCATCCTTATTGCTACTATCCAAATAATTATTATTTTGCTAACTTATTTTGTATAGTTTTTTTATTATAAAACCAGTACTTAATGTCTTTTGATATAGCAAAGCACACCCGTTTTGTAATTTCCTGTATTGAAGCTACCACCAATTTATGAAAATTGTGACTAACTATTAGAAAACTAGCTTACTTTACTCCAGAAAAGAGGATTCTATTTCTATAAAACTAAACACAATTTTTGGCACGTTTATTACACTTTTTATTCACTTTCTTTATAGTTTTATTACCTCTTTATCAATTCTCTGTTAATTGTAATCATATTTTTAAATTTTGTCTAAGTTTATTGGGGAAAATTGTAATACCTACATTATTTGAATGAATCAAAAAGAAATTGCAATAAGCTAAATGAATCATTCATTTTGATTACATAATTATCTGAACACATTTAAAATTAAAATAAACATTAGGTTTTAAAAATGTTGTGTCCGTACTTTAATAATGTTATATTACATTTAGTTCTACTAAAAATTTAGTTACTTTTAAATGAGTATATTCTCCAAGTTTAAGAGTCACAATTATTATCTAACGAATAAATGAGCATTTATAGTAATACTTTCAAAGTATATATGTTTCTAGTAATTAATTATAAATATAGTTCAATTGCATATATGCGTTCGGTTTTAAAAATTAAAAGTCTGATTAGATTGTATTTTGTCTAACTCGACTGTTGAGACATATTCACACCGCGCACGTTGCGGCGTTTGAAGTCACGATTCAGACAGATAACATTTTATTGAGTAAAATTCCAAACAGTGTAAAGTGAGTAATATCGATTTTTATCGCACTTGAATGTTTAGAAATATTAACCTTTGGTTTTGCTGCACTTTTGATATGAAATACTCCAACATGCATTGCAACTTTTTAACACGACGCAAAGACCCCACGACATCTGGTGTAAAGAGGTGTTTAAATGCGCTTGACAATATAAGATTGTTTTAGACGTACTTTATAAAAAAATACGTTAAATCCGATTTAATCGTATACGAATTGATGACAGCTGACCACAACGATTAGAGAGCAGAGTAAGATCGAATAATATCAGGTATTGTAAATGATCAGAAAGTAAATATTTCACAGTCCGGTGTCCGGTTAATTCCATAGATGAAACTACAGTACAGAAGAGTTGAGTTGAAGATATTTGCCTGTGTTTAGTATCATTTTAATGCATGTATACTGCAAAGGGTTTCCCATATTGTTAAATAATTGAACTACTATTGCCTTGGTCTTTCATACGAGTCTTTTTCCGTTAAATCGTTTCCTTAGGAATTCATTAATTATTATGATGGCAATATACTCCCACTCTTCCAAGCACTGATTAATTATTGTTTCTAATGGCTTTTCTCCTACTATCAATTCTTAGTACGATTTATAATTATTGTTTCTAATGGCTTTTCTCCTACTATCAATTCTTAGTACGATTTATAATTATTGTTTCAATTTCGAAATAATTAATTCAATTTTTATTTTTACGTAATTTTTCATTTATGTAAATTAAGAGACAGAGTTGTGATTTTAGATGAAGTACTCTTCTTCTTATACTTCTCTAATATGTTTTACTATATTTTTATCATATTCAATTATTTGCTTTACTATAATTTTAGCATATATTCAATTATTTGCTTTACTATAATTTTAGCATATATTCAATTACTTGCTTTAATAAACATGTACTGCGCAGAATTATAATCGACTTAATCGTGTAATTTTAGTTTTAGTCTTCACTGTATATATAATCTATCATTTGTTAACATTCTGAAGTATTTATTGGCAAAAATTATTCAAGACAACTAATAATTTATGAATTCTCTGCTTTTATTTAGAAAAGGCGGTACACGCAAGAAACAACTTTTTTTGTTACTATAAGATGTGACCAAGAGATTTAGAACTGTTTCTTTAAATCACTATAAGTAGGTGTGACCAAGAGATTTAGAACTGTTTCTTTAAATCACTATAAGTAGGTTTACATTATTTACAAATTATAGTAGAAATATAAAATTATTTGCATACTATTTTCAAACTATAGTAGAAATATCAAACTAATGACATAATATTTACACATTATAGTATAAATATAAAATTAATAACATAATATTTACACACAATAGTGGAAATATCAAATTAATTATCGCTTCTGAGTTACAAGCTCAAGAAATAAAAGTACAAGTTTGCTTCAAATATCTAAATTATATATTACAAAAAATGTAATTACTTTTAAGCTTATAAATATGAAGAATTCGATTTCATGTTATTCAGTATATTGAACATTTTTGTAACAAAATGAAAGCTATTGAAAAGCATATCGTGCTGAGCATAGCAAATATTATGTTTACAATGTTCTAATATAATAGGTTTGACTTCAAAATACCATATTTTTGCACTGACAATTTTCTATCGGGAGTGAATTAGGTAATTGCGAATAAAAGTTGCAGATATTATTTTAAACTGCATTCATATATTAGAAAAACGTTCTGTACTATTTGAAATTTAGTTTGTTATAAAATATTATTTGATTTCATACATGACTGAAATGACTAAAATAATTTAGTTTTATTTGTATGTGATCCATAGTTGAATGTACTAAAGCATAGCCGTCCCTTTATTTTTAAATGAAAGTTAAGCACTCACTAAATACGCTCTAAATTGTAGTTATTTGAAGACAAAATGTTGGAGGTTAAAGATCGGACATAAATAAGTAACAAAACGTATTTTAAGAATGCATGACAGTTTATGAAGTTTTCTTAAATATAGAAATAAAAATTCCAATCATTTAAAAAAATGTAGTAATTAATGTTGGATTTGTAAAGTAAATTTGACTGTATGAATATTATCGTATTGAAAATATAAAAGCATAAATCATTTTTTACCAATATTTATTAACTCATATTTCGCAATTGCTTACACGGTTTCTTCGGTGAACATAATTTCCCTAACTGAATATACAATTTATAATAAATGATTTAATGGAATATATTACCAAATCGAGTTATAATAAACTTGAAGATGGTCGAGACAGAAATTTTAGCGGGAACGTAGGTATTTTTGTCGAACAGGTGTTCCATGGCCGCTA
Source organism: Invenusta paracnida (assembly GCA_036023295.1). Taxonomy (NCBI): domain Eukaryota; kingdom Metazoa; phylum Platyhelminthes; order Proseriata; family Coelogynoporidae; genus Invenusta; species Invenusta paracnida. The sequence goes on along the minus strand of JAYRBW010004341.1, from coordinate 13,198 downwards.
CAGTGTAGGCTACCTCAGTGAACACCGACAGAGAGTCAACGATAAATGGAAATCCATTATGTAAGCGTTCTGGAGTTTACATAATGGGACTCCGGAACGCTCAGGAAAGTAAAGGATGCGGCTTCACAACATGTAGTCTCAATATTCCAATGTTCTATCCTCTGATTAAAACCCACAAAGAGGGTTCACACTTCAAAATTCTAATTCACCCTATTATGACAACTCTTACATTTAAGATAGCCAGTCTGCTGTCCTGAATTTTGAAATCTATTCCCAAAATTCTGCACCATCTCGATAGCGGCAATCAAACACAGAGGTAGACTTCCATGCTCCGTTAAGCTTCTAACTGCCCTATCGCTGACTTCAGTAAAGTTTGTGTATATAAGAGGTGGTTTGCTCCAAATGCGGTGCTCGTTATATAGGAAGCACCATGCGCCCTTTACACTTCTGTATAAAGAAGGCCATACTTGTCGCAACAACGATATCAATATAGGTACACCTATTTGCCTGTCCCGGACCTCTATCTTAATGCGGAAGCGAAAAACACGATCTCGGAGGTTATCAAGAAATTTCGCTTGCACCAGGGACGAATTTACTTTTTAATAAACTTTATCAGTAGATTTTCTTCCACACTAGAACTTGCATATTTACGGTTTCTAAGTATTTTAGATACAGTTACTGGTTTCGATTATTTCACATAGAAGTATGCTTTTCATATTTTCTGGCTAGTATTTTCATACCTAAAATGATGCAAGTGTTTAATAATATAATCTACCTTATTCTTAATATCTAGTTCATTTTAACTCTACTCAATTATATATTTTATTAAATTATTTATTATTAATTATATATTCAGTTATGTAAATCCACCCTAACTCAGATCTCTGATGAAACCGTGTATACAATGGCAAAATATTTGTTTAATTAATTTTGGTAAAAATTCTTTATTTTTTATATTTTCATCTAACAATGCTACTTGGGTTCAATTATTATTTAGTAGATCTTACATTCTCTTATAAATTATATTTTTATTACTTCATTACTTCATACAGCGCCAGTCAAATATTTAATAACCATATGTTATATATTTTAAATTACAAGTTTCTCATACTACTTTGAAGTAAAAGGTCATGAAATATATATATAATTTATCCAAAGAATTATTTTTTGTTAAAATTTACCTCAATTTAAGATTTAATTTTTATTAATTCTAATCCTAAAATATTTAAATAAATATTTTAACTATGTATGCTCAATACATTCATAGCTTCAATAACATTTTAAGCTCCATTATATCTACATATGTACATATACTCAATACAATCATCAATTAAAGGAGCTGAATTAATTATATTCTTATTAGGATTATTATGACAAGCTACTTTTTGCATACTTTTAAAAATGTGAAATTTCGATCAATAGATTGAAGGTTGCTACATACGTATAATGAAAATTATTTATATTATTTATACTAGAATATTACAAGATTATTATAAATATGTAAATATAAGCGACCAAACGCATATTAATCATATAAATTCATTAATAAAGAAATTTCAATACAGCTCAATTGTTAAGAAAAAGATTAATGCAATTCTTCAAAATAAATTAGCAGGCATTTAACCATTCCTTCTACTTAATTACTAACTAATAATGTATACTATATAATATAATAAATTATGGAATATAATTTCAATGTTTGGAATAACCACTAGGTTTTACTAATTTACTAAATCGAATTACCTGTGTCCAATTCGAGTGAACGAAGTTCAATTCCTAACACCGTATTTGTAGCACACTAATGGACGTTTGCAGACTTTAATTCCCAATATCTAATTTGAAATACTTTAATTGAAATTTTAAACAAGCTCATTCAAACATTTCAAATGACTTATTTCAAGTTTACCTGCCCAATAATTAAAATTTGACTGGAAAAGTCTATAAAATAATTGTATATTATATGTATATATAATAAAATAGATAAACGCATTTACTCTCGCAAAATTACAAAAGAATGAAATATATAAATTATCTTGACGACAGAACATAGTAATGTATCTACTGTAATGAATAAAAATCTATATGAAATAAATGATACATCTATAAAAAGTTTACATTTATTAACATACAGAAAATATTTCAAATATTTAATTGTTACTCAAAAATAATATTACAAACAATACAAATTTGTGTAATTGACTAAGATGAAAACATCTTCATGCTTAGGTGTTTCATAATCTTGAATACATGTATAAAATAATGATATTGTATTCGAATTTAGCAAATTAGATATAATTATCAAAAGAAAAACAAAAGAAAATTTGAAAAAGAATATAAATGTTTATATATATTTTGATAAAAATACAAATTCTAAAAATATATGATTTTAACACGTTGTATATATAGTTTTGAAAATTACAAGTCTCCAGTTTAAATTTAAAGCATTTAAAATAGCTACAAAATATTTGAATTTTATAAATTACTTTCTCCATAGTTTTACATTTATGGATTGATTACTAAATCAATTGAATTAAAATAATATTTCGACAAAGTGATCTCTTTTTCTGCGTTTCATTTCCTGTTATGATAAATGTTCCGTTAAAACATGATATGGAGATAATGCAATTATACAAATTAATTTATATTATTGCATATTTTGCTGTTAAGTAGGTATACAGTAAGCTAATCCTTTGTTTTGCAATTCAATGTGAGTAAGAAACTAATACTCTACTTTATATAATATAAAATCGATTTGTATGTAAATAGATGATAAGAATTTAGATATTATACAAAATTCTGTGTATTAAACATAAAAATAACATAATTATGAATAATATCATTTTTAATCTACGTAACGTAACCTTTTATTGTAAAACTAAATCTAATTAGTTTTATATAATTCGTTCAGTATATTTAGTAGACCTAAGATATATCAATCAAATATTTTCGATAAATACGAAAATTCATATAAATACTAATATAATCTATAATATAAAATTCGAAACTTTCTAAAAAAATAATTATTTTATTACCATATTGTTAGTTATTTTATATTCTAATATGTGGACAAACTTCAATGACTTTATTTAATTAGTAAGATTTACTAATAATAATAATAATTCCTAATGTTCCTCAATAAATATACCTATATCCATACATCGAATATATTTTTTAATGTAAAATTATTGTATTTAAATATGTGAATTTATGTAACAGACAAAAATGACTAATAAACATTATCATAATTTAAATTGATTTATATAAAACCAATATGACAATATTTAGTTAAACATAACGTAAACCAGGCTAACTAACTCGTATTCTTATGAACTTGAAGACTGATGCATTATCTGAAAATTGTTCCGTGGAACCAAAAATAGAATTAATGTGTCAGATATTTTATGACAATTATTTTATAAAATAAAACTTGTGAAAAAACTCGTTAATCGATCTTGTTTTTTGTACATATATATATTTTTTCTAAACTTTAAATATAACGCATCCTTTTATTTGATCAAAGAGATTTCTGAGCTTTAAAAAATATGTCCAAAAGATATAATTAACACTAGAATAGGAATAGGTGTATTAGTAAATGTTTTAAACGGTGATAATCGTGATCCAGTTAAGCAACCAATCAAAATAGGTCAAAATATCTTCCCATATATTGCGATTTTATTGGCCGATGACACAAAAAATAAACTGACGCTTGTTTCAGTGATTTGAGTTGTGTTTATATGAGGCATACTCTTTGTGTACGGTGTCGATTTTATTGATTCGACTCGATTTTATTCGATTGGAAGTCCATGAATGCAGCAACGAACATGTCTAATTCGTCGACGAAACATTTTACTCCAATCCCTGGCATCCTCAACTTCTCACAACAATTTCATAATGTCTGACACTTACACTAACAGACGCCGATCACAGGAACAAGGTCAGGAACAAGAAGAAGAGGATGAGCCACTCATTTCTGTGAACCCATGGTCACCAAGAAAAACAACGATTGAGAAGAAGACAAAGATAGAAGAAGGAGAGGGCTGTTCCGATAAAATGGTGTCGTCATGTGATAAAGAGGATTCTTTGGGACAGCTCGTCTGTTTAGAAGGAGGAACTATCGACCAGAAAAATTGTCACAATCGCGGGAGTAGGAGAAGCTCTATACGAGATAAGTTTCTAGGTAGGATGACTGGGGAATACCCTGTTGTCAAGGCAACTCAAAAGCCACCACAGCCGCAACCACCAAAACGGCACTCTGTTCGCTTATCAAGATGCAGTATGGACTGTGAGGTGGTGCTAAAGAAGGTTGGTTGGACCATAATTCACTGATTCCATTATAATATTGCACATTAGCGATTGTGGTCTTCTGCAATTTCACTAAATGAGATCTAGTCATATGTATATATATACCTACATATATAAGTATAGTAAGGTGGATTATTTCTAAAACGTCACAATTTTAAGTGGTTGACACATTAAAGAGATTTTTTTAATAAAATCTAAAGGTAGTAAAAAAAGAATCATATTAATGATATAATTCTTTTTCAAAGGTAATTTAAAAAAAATAAAATATAATTAGATTACATAGTATTGTCATGACGAAGTTTGTATACTACCTTTGGGACATACATAAAGCGTCACACAAAAACATACATTTTGAACATAATATCACGTGTTCGTATTGCATTTAATGAACGTTTATTTAATATATATAAATAAATATATAAGTATTAGAATGAACTTTGAATTTCGCCTTAAATCACTATCATAAAACCATTTAATCGTTACAATTATCAGTTTAAATTGACATGTTTTAAATAGCTAAACGGTAAACTTGAAAGCTAAACTTGAAATATTATAGTAGATAAAATCTATATTTTTGTGAACATTTATTTCAATAATTGAAAGAAGAGAAAACTATAATATTAAAAGTGTGTGTAAGTATCATAAGAAATATCATAACTTCTTTAAAATTATAGAGTTTAAAATGTCACAAAAGTATTGTGCGTTTGTTATTTATTTATAACTATAAATAAAATTATAATAAACTAAATAAAAAACATAATAATAAGTTGCAGACAGCTTTTAAAATATAAAAATATATATATATATAAGAAATTGACAAGCTTGTTACGGTTGTGACAGAAAACGCTCTCATGAACGATAACTAGATATTTATAAACACGCCCATGTAGGTCATCTGCATATCATTATTCATTTCATCTAATGTATAGTTCTTGTAGATTTATTACATTTTCAATTTTTCAGTTCTAATAATAATACAATTTATAATGGACGAACAAAGCATCGAAGCTTAAATTCTTTTCCTAACTTAAAAATAACTTGATTGACAAGTTTTGTAGTAGTGACCCTGTAAATACTTTTTGGGATGCATATGAAATACTGTATATAAAATATCGGTACTTAATATTGAATTAGTATAAAATAATGTAAATAAAACATCAGTTTTTTATATTGAATTAGTATGAAATAATGTAAATAAAACATCAGTACTTTATATTGAATTAGTATGAAATAATGTAAGTAAAACATCAGTACTTTATATTGAATTAGTATGAAATAATGTAAGTAAAACATCAGTACTTTATATTGAATTATTGATAAATTCATTTTTCATTTTGATTCAATATAACTCCTATAGTATATTACAAGCAGGACAAATACGTACACCGTAAAACACATTAAAAAATACGCTTTAAATGTGTTATTGGAAAATTATAATAATATTATCTCTTTAATGTAATGTCAGTTTTAATTACAATTGGGACGTATAAATCTTGATTCGAAGTTGCTTTTCTATTAGTTTCGTTAGTATTGTCTACGCAGTTATATCCAAATGTTAAACTAACATTTTGTGATTAATTGGATTTATTATTCACTCGCAACTGTCACTTAGAGTACTTACAGCAAAATAATCATAATAATTGTAAATCTATACTAAATAAAGGTATTATACGTATATTACTTAAAAGTGTTTACATATATTAAGTGACATATAGGTATATTAAAATGTCATTGCAAGCACTCGATTTGAAGTTTTTTTGATAAAATATCACCATTTTATCAGTCATGAACCACGAATAAGAGTATTATGTAGAATTTAAAGAAGACAAAGTTATTCCGCTTTTTGGGTATTATCAACATCTCTGCCTTCAACACGGAAGTAAACCACCTCATCACTTCAACATATGTAAATGCTCAGAAATGCTTGAATAAACACTAGTCTAATTGATGGATTGGACATAAAAGTGTTTATGATTTTATATTATATTTTCTTATAAGACTTCGTATAGACTTATTCATAATATGCTACTAAATAACTAGGACGTTTTCTATATACCTAGGCTTAAGAAGCGTCTGTATTTACAACCTACACGTTTAACAGATATACTTAAATTCTAGTTTGTATTGTCGTTGTTTATGTTTGCTGCTATGGATTGACATTAATTATTATTACCATTGATTAAGAATCATATTGATTATTATTATTTACGTATTATACAACTCAGATGCTGCTCATTAATTTCTGTAATTAATTTCAAAATTGTAATTACTTTCACTCCAGTTAGAATAGTTTTTTTCACAAATGCGATTGCAATTAGATATCCAAAATATTGACATACTTACAACCTGTATGCAGAGAATCATAGAGTAATTATACATAGAGTTTTGACTCTATTCATTCTGTATATGCAGTTTTATACTACTATTCGTATACTCAAAAGTTTAACAAAATTCTATTTCTAAAATTCACAGCAATTAAATCGTTTATGCAGTAAAACAGTTTTAGATACAGAGGCAAAGAATTATATATTACAGACAACTTACGTATGTTAAAATTGTATGAATATGAATATTTTCTCTTAAAATGAAATTAATAAAAATATTTAAAACTACTTCTAGTCTACCCATTTATATCAAATTCACAAAAAAACGATTTTATATTGACAAAACTGAACAACGCGATGCATATGAAATCAATAAGAGTCAAAACTCTATGCATAATTACTCTATGCAGAGAAATATAATTATAAAGACTATTCAATATATTCTACAAATATGCATCTCTTAGTATTCTATATATTTTCTATTATAAAGCTTGACTAAATCTATATGAAGAATATTTACATATCGAAATGTTTGAAATATAGTGCTATAAACTTTAGTATTTAAAAATGTTGTAAATCACTATTTTTGAAAAACACTATTGTCTCAATATAATTTCTATATTTTGTGTAGTAGTTCCAGTTATTAATTTTGATATATTTGCAATTTAATGAATTTGTGTAGGATTTTAATTTAACACAAAGTAAATAAATATCTATACAAATACGAAAAAAATGGTAAATATCAATCGTAAATATATTTTTATTAATAATAATATTTAAATTATTTCTATTTTATACTAGAGATAATAATAGTTTTCTTATTTAGTTTATTAAATGTAAATTCTTTTTTTTTTAATTATCAGTTATTCTTTCATATATGCACTTGAACTATTTTTAGTGTAATTTAATTAATTTTAATAACTCAATGACATATATTACATATCAATTGTTTAGTTTACATATTTCTTTTAATTTAAAAGATAAGCAAATACAATCCATTTTCTATCTTGACTTTTTTTTTCAATATATGAATAGAAAGCATGATCTTCAATGATACCTCAAAGAAGAACCATTTACAATATATAAAATAACTGCCAATATACTTAGGCTATAAGTTATTATCATTATAGACTTCGGATTATATTCTGAATTGTATCTAAATTAGTATTTTATACTGAACATCACCCACTGTGTGTCAGTTTCGGTGACATAAGGTAAATATCTAATTTCCATACATTAGGTAGATCGCAAAAACTTCCGCCTCACCATTTATGAATTATTATTCTATAATATTCGGGAATGTTAAAAAAATCTAAACATAAACTACTAAGTAAAACTCGATTTTCACTGCCAGGATTCCCAGAAAACATTCCTACTAAGTTCTCGATTAATACGATGAATATTAATTAATTGATTGTCTTAAATCAGATATTATACTTGTCATAACTCTTATGCCAGTATAACGAAATTATTTTGACTAAAATTTTTTTCACATTTGTATTTTTACAGAATTTATGACACAGAATGTTTTTAATTTGCACTCAATATTATTTAACCATTCTCTCCACGATAAGGATGTAACAGAAGTATATTGTTCGTTGATCATCTCTACTCAACTCAAATTATAACAATATTAAATTTTACAAGGAAGGTCTATAATGCACACAGTAGGCTAGCTAATGATCCTTTTTAAATACATATAAATTTAATTCGTTTCACTTTCTTGGACTATTCCATTAGGAAGACACTTTACACCATTTAGACTAAAAACAGAAAGTTAAAATAGGGCCATCAGTTGAGAATTGAAATAACAATCAATTAATGATATCAGATGTTTAAGTTTAAGCACGAAACAGAAAATAGACGATAATTATACCCATTATTAGCTATCAGTTAATTAATTTCCAACGAAACGTGACTCCTTAAAGGAGCGAACAAAATTCTCAAATCCACCGACGCTATCAAAACAACACTAAAATAAAGCACTTACGGAGCATCGTCCTTTGTTTTCACTCTGGTCATTGTTTCACTGCGAGCGACCATTCTTCTATACCTTATTTTTCTTCTCTTTTTCCTTCTAATCATTATGCAGATTAAAGCGAGTAATACTGATGAAAAACTCACCAAGATTTATTCATTTGTCGTTTATCTACAGCCCATGGGCAGTATTTCGGCATATTTTTATTTCTTTCCATCATCTGTAAATTTGAGGTTTTCCATTAGACGTAAACCAAGAAACTGTATCACATTTATAGATTCGTCTTCATTTAGAAGTTGAGACCATTTTTGTTCCCGAAATGTTTATGAGTTTTCTGCTCCAGCTTACTTTTTCCAATTTTTATTGTATTTAGTATCATTTCAAATATCATGGCATAATAAATTCAATTATTTTCAAATAAACTTTATTAAAAATAATTTACTAATTATCTGCTTTAATTTTATTATTTATATAAAACATATGGGCATCATAATTTTGTTTATAATAATCACAGTTATTCATAAATACTGTTTTTATTTTCAAAATGAATAATGTTAAACATGTTTCCTACTTTTTTTATTTTATTGATTAAGGATCATTTAATAAGTAAATTTCAATGGATTATTTCATATATGTATTTAATTCAATAATTATAGATAAATGAATAGCTGACACATAAAAAATGTCTAACTTTGAGAAATCCTTTTGTAGTACCTATTTTGTTTTTGTGAATTTGTGTTCCTGGTTATATATTTAGTGCCCAAATAAACGATTGTGCTCAAATTTTAAACTAATGGTCAAAATATTATGAAATTATTGATTAAATTAATATCATATATTTAATATTTTTATACAACAAAAATTCCAGCATTTAAATATGACTCATTGCTTTATTGAGCTAAATAATAAACAAAATTAAAAATGAACAACTAACTTCTTATACATTAACTATACTATTATTCATATCAAACTATAACTAATATATAACTAATAATCTTTAGCAAACATATATAAGGTATTGTTTGCTTGAATTCGTTGCTAGTTATATTAGCGTAATACACACCGTAGTAAACAATTACTATTTTGTTACTGATCAAAACCAAAACTCGGGACCAATTAAATTAAATTGGAACTTGCTTATGTACCTATGACATCTATGGGGACAGTCCTGCTAAGTAGCATTGGATAGCTAATAGTAAACGCCAGAATGGAACTATTACATTTTTCAAAAAAGCATGGTAACACCCTTTTACCAAAGATGTAAACAATTATTTAAATGAAAAATATTTAATCTATAATGTTTCTATAATTAAATAGTCTATCAATTATTGCAAATTCACAAATTCTCAAATTACTACACCAATCATAAATAAATAACCCAAGCTTAGGAACATATCCAATAATGAGAAATAAAATATTCCTCTTTAATTAGAGAATAAATATTTAATGTAGTTTAAATCTGTATTTTGATTTAAATATTTATATTAATTCTAAATGAATGTAAATCTTAATCAAATTTAGGTTTGTATTTAACTCATACGTTATCGTTTTTGTGCTTCATTAGATATTCATTCGCAACCTTTATTTTAAATTTTAACTAAGGCTGGAAATAAAATTTTGATTTTCTTTGTCGTTTTTATATTTAACATAATTATGGCCACTCAAGGTTAAGTTGTTAATACAAATACACAGCTCACCATCAGACGTCGTATTTAAACAAGTTTATCTGTATTGAAATCCTAACATTTAAGTTTCAGAGTTTTGAGTTTCAGTTTTGGCAAGGAGAGGCAAAATAGCTTAAGTTAATTTTTCTGTAAATTGCGGAAATATATAGCTAAAGATAATCTCAATCCATTTGTTCTAATTATTTTAAATATTATTATGTATTATATAGTAGAATATAGTAAATACATATATAGCTGTAATCCTTTTCGAACTTAATTTCCTCTGATTATCTGTTTTATGTTTACCCTGTGTGATTACTCTGTTTATCAACAACTCTATATGTGAAAGCGATGTGCCATTTTTAGTAATGAGACTTTTATTTGTAAAGAAAAGTGACATCTTTAAAGTTTACACATCGATGTTCTATTCAACATTAACTCTAACTATTCCGATTTGTTTATGTGGTACAAGATATCAATACAAAATAAACACAATTTGGATAATTAATCTGATTAAGTACATTATATAATTTGTTTCAACTCTTTTCTAATTAAATTAGCTTTCTGAACAATCGATGGGTGTATTTATGAATATATAAGTTGTTGTATCCTCGATCGTTTGGTTGATGTCGCGTAAACATATAAATGATATGTGTACCCCACCTCTCAAATCTGTATATAATATTTTCCATTTCGCTTCATTAATCGAAAACGAGCAGGCCAAATATATAATTTCCCAATCTTAAGTGGCCATCTGTGATCATAAATCTTTTGTGCAGATATTGATTTCCAATCTCAAAGACGATAATGCTTGGAGACTAACAAACATAAAAAGCGTGCTTGTGGGAGTCTTGTAAATTTATTTTTAATTATAAGATTTTATTCCTGCTTCATTTCTTTCACTCTGATCTCTTCCTTCAATGATTTCCTAACGATATTCACATTTCCAAAAATATCCTATCCATTTAAAATATAAGATTTATAGGAAAAAAAATTAGATTAGAATAAGGTAATAATTTCATGGCTGACCAGTCTGTTATATGTATATACATTGATAAGGCCCTGGATTCAAATAATGTCCACAGTATATTCAACTTGCTAAATTTCTTTTGTCTTTAATATAAAGCCAAGTAAACATGAGATGTTAACTTTATGTTAAGGTTTTTGCGTATAGAAATATATATATTTGGATAAATGATATTTAAAAAATCTGCATGAACATTTTGTTAAATTATAAAATAAAATATATTAATTGCATATTTCATACTACTAACGTACATTACTAGCAGCATTTGAGAACTCGGCTATTTTGACCTAATTAGGTATCTTCAGCAACCATCACCCCTCGTACTGTTTCTACCTTATTGGGTCTCTTTAGTAGCCTGCACCACTCGTACTGTTTTTACCTTGTTGGGTCTTTTCAGCAACCATCACCCCTCGTACTGTTTCTACCTTATTCGATCTTTTCAGTAACCCACGTCTCTCGTACTGTTTTTACCTTGTTGGGTCTTTTCAGCAACCATCACCCCTCGTACTGTTTCGACCTAGTTGAGTCTCTTCAGCAGTCCACAATCCTCGTACTGTTTCGACCTAGTTGAGTCTCTTCAGCAGTCCACAATCCTCGTACTGTTTTAAAATATATTAAAATACTGTATGACTTTTTAAGAGCTGCCCACTCTTATTATGAATTTCTTTTGTTATTTTATAATTTATTAAACACATATTCCTGATGAAATATTTATCTGTATATTATATATTCTTGGCATTATAAAGTCATCTATTTACTCCGTGGTAGGTACTAATTTTAAATTTTAGTTCATTAGTATATACATATATGTTCACTCTTTATATAACAAAATATGTATTGGGTATCAATAATTATTTATATGTGTTTTTTATCTAATTTATGGTGATCATTTATCAATTTATCAATTAATGAATTTTGCTGTACAATTTGTTAATTAAATATAACTAACTATTTCATTTATTAATAAAAATATCGGTTTATAATATTTACAATTTTTAAAGTTAACCAGTATTATTAAATATTTTATTTCACATATATAGATTTCAACAGAATATTCAATTATATGTTGTAGTTATACCAAGAATAATGATTTTAAAATATTGAAAAAGCAAAAAGTCTGATATATTAATAATCTATATTAAAAATAGTTTACAAATTAATAGTCGATCAAATTTTGACCAAGAGTTAATAAATAGATTTTAATAAGGAATCAAACTGCGCATACAGTTTTCGTAATAATTCATGTTTAATTGGAAATTTATAACTCAAAGTATGGAGCATTATAGCAGATATAAAACAATGTATGGTGTTTATGTTTTGAAAAATGGAAGTACATGTTCTAAAGTCTCTAGTTTTTTATTATGTCATTTATAATTTTTTCGCAAAATATCTAAATAAATTTATATTTAATTGATAGATTTTTGGCATTTCAACAACCAACAAGCTTATTTTTTCTTGATCACAAATGTTTTTTTTTCATTTCATGCAAACCACTGTATCTACAAGTTTGATATTAACCAGAAGATAACCCCACGGAATCATTAGGCTCATATCTTCTAAAATTGTTAAAATGACATTATTATCAAAATATTCATGCAAAATGCATTGAAATTATTAGAAATAACGTATTAACAAACTACGTGTTCATGCAATCATTTAGTATAATAATAAAATTGACTTGAATTATTTGTATGCACTTTGAAAGACAAAATTGAGTTGCAACGCTCAGGAAAACTACTTGTTAGTATTCACAATTGCACAATTGATTGTACCAAAAATATTGGAATAAGTTTCAAAATTAAATAAAACTTGATCAACAACTTTTATTTTCGTTTACTTTTCTGATATATAATTTTTTTCTAATTTAAACAGTGCAATGCCGTGTACACTACAATAATAATAA